>JAMKCH010050299.1:0-42271 GCA_023653785.1 Ophioderma brevispina
AATCACTGCATAGATAGCTATTTGTACTCCCGCCAAAGACACATATGTATCTGTTGCAAAAACACCAATAGTAGTAAGTAATAGTGTGATACCAATAATTTTAAATCCTTCTTTATGAAACATATTCTAATGTAATTTTTAAATAAATATAAACAAATGGTGCTACAAAAATAATACTATCAAGCCGGTCAATAATACCTCCATGGCCTGGAATAATTTTACCAGTATCTTTAACCCCTGTGATTCTTTTAAACATGGAGGCTGTTAAATCTCCTAAAACACCGAAAACACTTACAAGAAGTGCAATTCCAATCCATTGACTGCTTTGCAAAGAATCAAAATACAACGAAATTACATATGCAATTCCAATGGTGGCTACTGTTCCTCCAATGAAACCTTCAATTGTTTTTTTGGGTGAAATACGCTCGAATAGCTTGTTTTTTCCTATGCTAACACCTACCAAATAAGCAAATGTGTCATTTGACCAAATAAGAATAAACAAACCTATAATAACAAGATGTTCGTATTGCTCGGTTAAAAAAGGAATTTTTACGATGAATAAAAAAGGCAGACATGCGTATACCAATACCAAAAAGAGTTTTCCTAATTCTTGAACTGCATTTTGTTTTTTAGCAAATAGTTGTTGCAGAAATAAAAAGAGTACCGATACTATAACTGCTGAATTTAAGAGCGTAGTGTAAAATGGAGTTAGTGTTTTGCAATTGACGGCAAATAGCAATGAAGCGATAAAATAGATTGTTTTGTTTTTAACAGCTAGCATTTTAGACATTTCAAAAACAGCAATCAGCATAAAAACGTAAAATAATAGAAGGAAGCTATAGGAACTATACAGGATTGAGAAAATGAGTAAGCCAACAAATAAGGAACCTGCAATAGCTCTAGTAAACATATTGTTCATAAGTTATAAGTCTTCTAAGAGTAGCAAATATAAGTTTTTTGAATTACTGTTGTCGGAAGACAAGTAGTTTTCTTCATCATTTTCTTTCGTGAAGTTTTTGATGGCACAAATATTTGTCGGGATGTTGTTTTTGAAATTATTTTTGATCCCCGTAAGTCCTTCACCCATGTTTTTAACAAGTTGGCTCGTTTTAGCAAAAACAATAAAATCATAAGAAAGGTTACTAAGTTTGGTGTCTTTTAATTGATTGGAAGAAAAAAGAATGCTTCCTGCATCTGAAATTAAATGCTCACAAGTTGTAAATACTGGTGTTTTTTGACTTACATCTGTATTGATTTCAATAGACAATCGACCCAAGTAATACGACAAATTGGTCTCATCCAAACAAGTAATATTTTTCCAAGAATTTTCATCAAGAATACCAATCAAATGAGAGGCAACTTCTTCTTTATTGGTAGAATATAAAAATTTACCACCTTTGTCAATGAAATTATGGACGAACAAATCATCTAACGAGAGGGTGACTTCTTGCTTTTTGATTTCTCTATCCTCTGAAGACTCGTTATTTTTATTAAATAATTTCTTAAAAAAACTCATTTTAAGACCGTACTATTTCTAATTGTTATTACTCAGTTTTGATTTCTTCTGAATCTTTTTCATTCACAGTTTTTTCAGCACCTTCAATTTCATTATTGCTTTCTTCTGAAGTGGTCTTTGCAGTTTCTTCAAAAGGTCTTTTTCCAAAAATAGTCATCAAATCATCTTTAAAGATTACTTCTTTTTCAAGAAGTAATTCTGCCAAACGAATTAATTTGTCTTTGTTCTCAGATAATATAGCGATGGCTCTTTGGTATTGTGTTTCAATGATACTTGAAATTTCTTCATCTATTACCTTAGCAGTTTCCTCACTGTAAGGTTTTGAAAAGCTATATTCACTCTGTCCTGAAGAATCGTAATAGGTAATGTTTCCTATTTTTTCATTCAAGCCATAGATACTTACAATAGCTCTTGCTTGACGGGTTACTTTTTCCAAGTCGTTCAAAGCTCCTGTAGAAATTCTGTCGAACATTATTTTCTCAGCCGCTCTTCCAGCTAAGGTTGCACACATTTCATCAAGCATTTGTTCTGTTTGAACAATCATTCTTTCTTCTGGTAAATACCAAGCTGCTCCTAAAGACTGTCCTCTGGGTACAATAGTTACCTTGACAAGCGGTGCTGCATGTTCTAGCATCCAGCTTGCGGTTGCATGTCCCGCTTCGTGATAGGCAATGGTTTTTTTCTCTTTTACAGAAATGATTTTATTTTTCTTTTCCAAACCACCAACAATTCGATCCACCGCATCTAAAAAATCTTGGTTATGGATTTCATCGTTTCCTTTTCTTGCCGCAATCAAAGCAGACTCGTTGCACAAATTTGCAATATCGGCACCAGAAAAACCAGGAGTTTGTTGAGAGAGAAACTCAGCATTTACATCCGAACCTAATTTTAGCGGTTTCATATGTACATCAAAGATGGCTTTACGTTCATTTAAATCGGGTAAATCCACAAATATTTGTCGGTCAAAACGTCCTGCACGCATCAAAGCTTTGTCTAGAACGTCTGCACGGTTGGTTGCAGCCAATACAATAACGTTAGTATCGGTTCCAAAACCATCCATTTCGGTAAGTAATTGATTCAAGGTGTTTTCTCTTTCATCATTTCCACCTGTCATATTGCTTTTTCCTCTAGCTCTACCAATGGCATCAATTTCATCAATAAAAATAATGGAAGGAGATTTTTGCTGTGCTTGTTTGAATAAGTCACGTACTCTTGAAGCTCCCACACCAACAAACATTTCTACAAAATCAGAACCAGACAATGAAAAGAAAGGAACACCTGCTTCACCAGCTACAGCCTTTGCCAACAATGTTTTTCCAGTACCTGGGGAACCTACCAATAAGGCTCCTTTCGGAATTTTCCCCCAAGAGAAGTATATTTTTCAGGAGTTTTCAAAAAATCTACGATTTCTTGAACTTCTTCTTTTGCTCCTTGTAAACCGGCAACATCTTTAAAAGTAACTTTTACTTTTTGATCTTGGTCGAATAGCTTGGCTTTGGATTTTCCAATATTAAAAATTTGACCACCACCACCGCCAGCAGCTCCACCACCAGACATGCGTCTCATAAAAAATATCCATAAAGCAATTAAGAAGATAAAAGGGAGGTACGATAAAATTGTGTCAAATAAATCGGTTTGTTCTTTATTTGCTTTGTCAAATTCTAATCCGAATTCTTTTTTTTGAGTCTCTAATTTTTTTTCAAAATTTTGAAGGTCTCCAAATTTGTATTCAAAAGTAGGTAGTTTTCCTTGGAAGAGACCTGGTTGCTTTTTTGAATTTTTTGTATTCGTCTTTCGAAAGTGCCTCTTCTTTTAAATACAATTGTGCAACGCTTCTATTTACGATGACAATTTTTTCAATATCGTTGCTTTGCAAGATTGTTTCAAACTTGTTTTGTGTGATTTCTTTCTGTTGAATATCACCTCCACTGTAGAATTGATAAAAAAGTAGTAATACAAAAAGTCCTCCGTATATCCAGTAAAAATTAAATTTCGGTTTGAAACTTGACTCCTTTAAATTCTTTTTATTTTGTTTATTATTATTTGTCGCCATCTATTTTGGTAAGCTTTTTTGTTATTAAGAAGGAATTTTGGTGATTTTTGCGTCTCCCCACAAACTTTCGATGTCGTAAAATTCCCTGATTTGTTTTTGAAAGACATGCACAACCACATTTACATAATCAATAAGAATCCATTCTGCATTGGTTTCTCCTTCAACATGCCACGCTTTTTCCTGTGCTTCTTTTCCTGCAATTTTGAACTGCTCTTGCAAATCGCTTTTACTTGTGGATTTGAATTTCCGGAACAGACGATTAAAATAGTCACAAACAGTGTTGTCAATTTCTCTTAAATAGAGAGTTGAAGATCTTTCCACCCTTTTACATCTTCGATACCTGTGGAAAATGACAGATATCAATTCATCTGTACTTGTATTTTTTTTAGACATTAAATTTAAAAAAAGAAAAAACCTAAAAAATTAAAAATATTATACAAAATAATAAACTTCCCCCCCCCATTTATATACTTTGTACGAATGCATATACTCAAACTTAATGCCATTGATTCAACCCATTCTTTTTTGAAAGAAAGGAAGTCAATTCAACGCTTGAAAACTTTACAAATGTTTACCAACAGATAATCAGCTTTCAGGAAGAGGGCAGAGAGACAAGCAAATGGATTCTGAACTGGGAAAAACCTTCGGTTTAGTGTGTTTTTGAGACATGATGTTTGTGTTTTGGCAAACGAACAACCTATTTGGTGAAGTAGTCGGTTTCTGTAGTTTTACAATGCCTATTGAAAACGGTCCATTCCAAAATTGTTATCAAGTGGCCAAACGACATTTTGTCAGGAAATAAAAAAAAAAAGTGCAGGTATCTTATTGAAAAAACTATTTCAAAGGAACATTTGTAAAGCACAATTATTGGTGTGGGGATGCTGAATGTCAAAATCAAAACTAATTTGCCTCAAGCTTTAAAAAAAATGCTTCATCCTTAAAAAAAATAATAGGATAGAATTTGAATTTGGAAGATTTGTTGGAGAAATTTTAAAGAAATTGCAGGAAATAATTCGTTGCTGTGTTCACTGAAAATTTTTGAAGACGAAATAGAAATTAAAAAACAGCTATTGAAATCTTTATACAAAAAAGATGTTCCAAGTATGTTTTTGCCTGAAGTAGGGGAAGTTTTTTAGGGAAAAAATAGATATTTCACCGTCGGGAAAATTACAAATAGCCTTAGAAGATGAAACGGTAAACTAAAAGAGTTTGAATAAAAGGAAATACGTTTCTGAATGAAGGAATGTAATGAGTTGGCACTCTAAAACACGAGCTTTCTCACTCATCATAGAGGTATGCTCGTTTTATTTGCAAAGTAAAAGAAAGAGTGTTTTAGATTTTTTCCAAGTTTTCCGTCAGTGTATCGATACACTTTGCAATGGTTTTTTACCATCATGCTTACCATTGGATTGAAAATTGCCTGAAAATTCCATTGTACTCCTATTTTCTGAAACAGTTGTAATGGCAATTGCAATGAAAAGGCATTTTACTGCTTGCGGCTCCCAAAACAATCAATGAATTTTCTTTTTTTTTTACTTTCAATACCAAACGAATTTCTGGCATTTCTTTCAAGCCAAAGACAAAAGAGTCTCCATCAATTCAAATTTCTCAGTATTTTCAGGCATCAGTTGTTCATAATTTTCCAATTGTGTAAGAAAACTAAAAACTTCAGCAGCAGGTTTTTGAACGCTTATTTTTTTTCCTTGAATTTCCATATAAAGATTATGATTGTTTCCAAATACTTGGGTTTTTTCTCCATGCATTCAAAGTTTCCAATTCATTTTCGGTAATATAACTATCTGTCAATGCTTGTTTCAACAGCTGTTCGTAATTACTCAAAGTTGTCAAGTCCACATTTGCTTTTTCGAAATTTTCTTCAGCAATACCGAAACCATATGTAAAAATGGCAAGCATTCCTTTGACATTCACATTTGCTTTGTTCAAAGCATCTACAGCGTGCAAACTACTTTTACCTGTACTAATCAAATCCTCAACCACCACCACATTGGATCCTTTTTCTAAAAATCCTTCTACTTGATTTTGGCGTCCGTGTTTTTTTGCTTCAGGACGAACATATACAAAAGGAACACCCAATTCTTGTGCAACCAAAACACCAATCGCAATAGCACCAGTGGCAACACCCGCAATCACATCAGGTTTTCCATATTTTTCAACAATAGTTTTGGCCATGTTTTCCTTTAAAAAATTTCGAATTGGAGGAAAAGACAAGGTAATTCTATTGTCGCAATAAATTGGAGATTTCCAGCCAGAAGCCCATGTAAAAGGGTCGTTGGGGGATAATTTGATTGCTTTTATTTGTAAAAGCAATTTGGCAGTTGCATTTGCAGTATCTTTGTTCAAAATCATGCTGCAAATGTATAAAGTTTTTGTGAATGACAAACCAATTTTTGTCACGGATTCTACGGAAATAGAAAATAATTTCGAGGTTGTAAATTTTTCAGATTTTAATTTGAATAAAATCCTTTTGTTACTTGAAGAACCAAGTACAAAAGGAATTGTTTTGATATCCAATGATTTAATAAGAGATTGGAAAATCTTTCGAAAGGAATTCAAAGTAATTGAAGCAGCAGGAGGTAAAGTTGCCAACAGACAAAAAGAAACACTCTTTATTTACAGGTTCGACAAATGGGATTTACCAAAGGGACATATTGAAAAAGGGGAGGATAAAAAAACAGCCGCCATAAGGGAGGTGGAAGAAGAATGTGGTATTTCTCGATTGAAAATTAAACAGGAACTCGAAACAACCTACCATGTTTTCTACAATAAGAAGGAACGTGTTTGTTTAAAAGTTACCTATTGGTTTTTGATGGAAACTTCTTATGAAGGAGATTTGAAACCTCAAGTAGAGGAGGGAATTACAAAAGTTGCATTTAAAAATAAGACTGCTACATTTGAAGCACTAAAAAATACCTATGAAAATATCAGGTTGTTGTTTCCTGAAAATCTTCAATAAAACAACCTTGTGGATGTAAATAATAGCCGTACTTTTGCACTTCAATTAAAAGTACAGGTATGACCGAATTTATTAGAAAAGTAGTTCAAAACCCAAAAGATGATATTTTAGCAGGTATCACGGTTTCATTGGCAATGATCCCAGAGGTGGTTGCCTTTGCTTTTGTCGCTCAAATAGACCCTTTAGTAGCGCTTTCAGGAGCTTTTATCATTGGTTTGATAACAGCAATTTTTGGAGGTCGTCCAGGTTTGATTTCTGGAGCCGCTGGAGCGGTAGCAGTTATTTTTGTTCATATGATTTCAGAAGGTCATTCCAAAGGAATGCTGTTTGATGTACCTGTTGAAAACATGGGGTATTTCTATTTATTGGCCGCTGTTGTATTGATGGGAGTAATTCAAATAGGAGCTGGAGCGTTAAAATTAGGGCGCTTTGTGCGTTTGATTCCGCACCCTGTAATGATGGGCTTTGTAAACGGATTGGCAATTGTGATATTTATGGCACAAGTACGAATGTTTTCACACAAAGAATTAGAAGTTGCTGCTGATGGTGTAAAAAAATATTTGAATATTCCTATGCAAGGAGCAGAGTTGTATACCATGCTTGGGCTTGTTGGACTTACAATGGCTATTATTTGGCTGTTACCAAAAATAACAACGAAAATTCCTGCTGCATTGACTGCCATTCTTGTAACAACTGCCATCGTAGTCTTTGGAGGTTTGGAAGTAAGCACAGTTGGTTCTTATATAATTGAAGGTGGAGGAGAAGGCCTAAAGGGAGAGTTTCCAACTCCGAATAAAGAGCTGTGGCAAAACCTTCCTTTTAATTTTGATACCTTTAAATTTATTCTTCCTTATGCATTTTTAGCAGCTTCAGTTGGGTTGATAGAATCCTTGATGACAATGAACTTGGTAGATGATTTGACGGAAACAAGGGGAAACGGAAACCGAGAATGTATTGCACAAGGTGCAGGAAATATCGTGAGTGGATTGTTCGGAGGAACTGGTGGTTGTGGTATGATTGGACAAACAGTAATTAATATCAACGCTGGTGGTAGAGGACGTTTATCTGGAATTATGATGGCATTAACCTTGTTGACTTTTATTTTGTTTACAGATAAATACATTGAACAAGTGCCTATCGCTGCTTTGGTAGGAGTTATGTTTATGATGGTAATTGAAACTTTTGCCTGGTCGAGTTTTCGTATTATTAGAAAAATTCCAGTAGCGGATGCAATGGTATTGATTATTGTTTCTGCTGTTACTGTGTTTTTCGACTTGGCAATTGCAGTATTTGTAGGTGTAATTATTTCTGCCCTGGTTTTTGCTTGGGAAAACGCTACAAAAATTAGAGCACGCAAAAGAGTAAAAGAGGATGGAACAAAGATTTATGAGATTTGGGGTCCCTTATTTTTTGGATCTGTTGCCGGGTTTAATGAGAAATTCGATGTTAAAAATGATCCAAATAACGTAGAGATTGATTTTGTTGAATCACGTGTCAGCGATCACTCAGCAATTGAAGCAATTTCCAATATTGTGGAAAAATACGCACAAGCAGGAAAATCCATTAAACTGAAACATTTGAGTGAAGAATGCAAAGTTCTGCTTTACAAAGGCTCCGATAAATTTCACGAAGTTATTATTGAAGATATTGACGATCCACGCTACCATTTAGCTGCAGATCCAGAGCGTTTCACCAAAGGAATTCATTCTTAAAATAAAGAAAAGTGAACCGATATTCAAAATTGTATTATCACTATCTGCGTAGAACAGGTCTGTTTCAGTTTTTAGGAAGTAATTTAACCAAGTTAGTTCTTGTGATAGTGGCTTTTTTCGGATTGATTTTCTTATTGGAAAAATACGTCATTACGCTGAAAGAAATTTTCACGTTAGTTGTTGAAAATGTGGATACTTGGGCTGTTTTTTACTCTTTACACTTTCGGAATCATTTTTAGGTATTATACCACCCGATATGTTTATCGTTTGGACCAAAGAACTGAGCATGCATATTGATATAGATGCGTGGCTATTAGTTGGTTTTTTAGCAACGCTTTCCTATATCGGAGGGTTGATTTCTTACCTTATTGGCATGCGCATCATTCACATTCCTAAAATTCATGATTGGGCAATTGAAAAGTATGGAGAGCTATTTAAAAACTTAAAAAAATGGGGCGGTTTTTTTGTGGTAGTATCGGCATTGCTTCCAGTTCCTTTTTCAATTGTAATGATGATTTGTGGAATTACAGGCTACCCCTTTAAATGGGCAGTTTACCTCGGTTTGTTTCGTTACCTGCGCTTTTTTGGTTACGCAATCTTTTTGTTTACACTTGTCTAGCGCAATAGTTTTGAATAGGCTTCACAGAGGCTCAGAAACGGATAGAGAAAGAAGTGCTACTACTTACGAACGCCTTGTCATATAGAAGAAAGAAAGATAAGAGGTCCTTCACAGACACGAAATACTTTTGTAAATGGAATCAAATAATTCCTTCAGGAATTAAAATAGAGGCATCTCCGTTGTTTCGTAAAATATCTCGAACTATACTAGAGCTAATAAATGTAGTTTCGGCACTGGTCAACAAAAAAACCGTTTCAATTCCTGAAAGTTTTCTATTGGTAATGGCGATTGCTTTTTCAAATTCAAAATCAGCAGGATTTCTCAAGCCTCTCAAAATGAAGGGGGCATCTATTTTTTCGCAATAGGTAACGGTTAGACCTTCGTAGCTGTCAATTTTTATTTTCGGTTCATCAGCAAAGGTTTTTTTAATAAAAGAAATTCTTTCCTCTAAAGAAAACATGTACTTTTTATCCGCGTTGATACCAATTGCTATAACAATTTCATCAAATAATGGCAATGCTCTCTTAATAATATCAACATGTCCTAAAGTAATAGGATCAAAGGAACCTGGGAAAACTGCTTTTTTCATAAATGGTGATTGCTTATTTCAAAGATAAACAATTTTAATTCGAATGGTTTAGCCCCATTTTTTTAAACTTCTTTCAATCGTATCACCGAGTAAGTCTTTTAGAGAAATACCTGCGATGGCTGCCTGTTGAGGAAGCAGACTTGCTTCTGTCATTCCAGGAACGGTATTCATTTCTAAAAAATAAGGTTCGTCTCCAATAAAAATAAATTCAGAACGAGAAAAACCACACATATGAAGAGATTTATACAAATGTTTCGCTGCGTTTATAACGTTTTTTTCTTGTACCGTACTAATTCGTGCCGGTGTGATTTCCTTTGATTTTCCAAGGTATTTTGCCTCATAATCGAAAAAATCATTTTCAGAAATGATTTCCGTAATAGGTAAGGCAATGATTTCATTTTGATATTGTATTATACCAATTGAAACCTCAGTGCCATCTAAAAAAGATTCAATTAACAATTCGGTATCTTCTTTAAAAGCAATTTTTAAGGCAGGTAAAAATTCTTCTACTGTATTGACTTTGGAAATACCAAAACTAGAACCCGCATTGTTCGGTTTTACAAAACAAGGCAGCCCAACTTTTTGTAAGATTGCTTCCGAATCTACTGCATCTCCTTCGTTTAAATAAACAGAAGTAGCCGTAGCGATGCCATAACCTTTGGCAACACTCAAACAGTCTCTTTTGTTAAAAGTGAGCGCCATTTGGTAAAAAGGAGCTGAACTATGGGGAATGGATAGCAAATCCAAATACGCCAAGAATTTACCATCCTCTCCAGGTGTGCCATGAATGACATTGATTACGGTGTCAAAAGAAATTTTTTGACCGTTAATTTCAGTTGAAAAATCGTGTTTGTTGATAGGGTATTCATTTTTGTTTTCTAGAACAACCCATTTGTCTTTTAATATATGTACACAATAGGGTTGGTAACAATCTTTGTCTATATGATTGTAAACCACATTTCCACTTTTGATAGATATTTCAATCTCCGAGGAGTAACCTCCCATAATAACGGCAATATTTTTCTTCATTTTTTTAAGAATCATTTCATGTTCAAAAATATCAAATATAAATGAAAAGAGAACCCAATCGTTTTATATCTTTGTGGAAAATTGATCATTCAATGAGTTTTATAAAATATTTAATTAGTAAACATTTTTTCAAGCAAGTACTGATAGCCCTTTTCGGTGTAGGACTAGGTGGCTTTGTTTTGTACAAATGGCTTTTAATATCTACCAATCACGAGCAAAAAATACAGGTACCTGATCTTTCTAAAATGGAAATATCAAAAGTAGAAAGAGCTTTAAAAGAATTGGATTTAAGATACGAAGTTATTGATTCGGCAAGATTCAATCCAAAATATCCTAAAAAGTCAGTTATTGAACAAAGTCCTAAAGCAGGTAGTTTTGTAAAAGAAAACAGGAAAATTTACTTGACATTGAACCCTTCCAAATACGCAGATATAGCTATCATTGATTTTTATGGAAAAACAAAAAATGAAGTAGAGGCACAATTGAAATCTTTGGGATTACTTATTGGGGAACACCAATATATCAGGGATCTAGGAAAAGATGTGGTAAGAAAACTAAAGCACAACGGAAGAGAATTGAAAAAGGGAGACAAGCTGCCAAAAAATTCTGTTGTGGATATGCTACTCGGAGACGGAAAGAGAAAATTTTAGATTCAGTAGACCTTCCATAAATTCAGAGGTGTTTTACTCGATAAACCCAATAAAAAAACAGCAATGGCAACGGAGTTTTTAGAAAACTTAGACCAAGAAGATTTATATGAACACTATAAATTTGTAGCAAGTGATGGACAAATTCCATTGCGAGTGGATAAATTTTTGATGAATTTCATTGAAAATGCCACCAGAAATAAAATTCAAGAAGCCGCCAAAAAAGGGAGTATTTTGGTAAATGAAATTCCGGTAAAATCGAGCTACAAAGTGAAAGCCAAGGATGTGGTTCGTGTGGTATTGGAGCATCCACCACATGAAAACTTATTGGTTGCCGAAAATATTCCATTAGACATTGTATACGAAGACGATACTTTATTGGTTGTAAATAAACCCGCAGGAATGGTTGTGCACCCTGGGCATGGAAACTATTCTGGAACACTGGTTAACGGATTGATTTATCATATCGAAAATTTACCTACCAATAGCAATGAGCGCCCTGGCTTGGTACACAGAATAGATAAGGACACTAGTGGATTGCTGGTTGTGGCAAAAACAGAAGCTGCCATGACACATTTATCCAAACAGTTTTTTGATAAGACAACCGAAAGGATTTATTATGCATTGGTTTGGGGAAATTTAGAAGAAGACGAAGGAACCATTGAAGGACATATCGGTAGAAGCCTAAAAAATAGATTGCAAATGTCAGTTTTTCCTGAAGGAGATTTTGGAAAACCTGCAATCACTCATTTCAAGGTTTTGGAACGTTTTAACTACGTAACTTTGGTGCAATGTCGGTTAGAAACAGGTAGAACGCATCAGATAAGAGCTCATTTTAAATACATTGGGCATACGTTGTTTAACGATGCTAGATATGGCGGTGATGCAGTTCTTAAAGGAACTACATTTACCAAATACAAGCAGTTTGTAGGGAATACTTTTAAAGTTTTACCGAGGCAGGCACTGCATGCGAAAACTTTGGGGTTTATACATCCCGTGACCAATGAAATGATGCGATTCAATTCTGATGTTCCTAAAGATTTAGAAACTGCTTTGGAAAAATGGAGATCCTATACCATACATACAAAAGACGATTTGTAAACCTACAATCCGTCTAGAAAGATATTTTTTGATTTAAAATCATTTAAAATGAAAATACTTATTTCACCTGCAAAATCCCTCGATTTTGAAAATCCGGCACCCACAGAACGTTTCAGTAACGCACTGTTTTTAGAGCAGGCTGCCAAATTGAATAAAAAGTTAAAAACGCTCTCTCGAAAAAAGATTTCAGATTTGATGTCCATCTCTTCCAATTTGGGTGAATTGAATTGGCAGCGAAATCAAGATTGGGCTTTACCGTTCACTACAAAAAATGCAAAACAAGCGGTATATGCGTTTAAAGGAGATGTATATATTGGTTTGGATGTAGAAACGGTTCCAGAAGACAAATTGGTTCTGCTAGAGGATAAATTAAGGATCTTATCAGGGCTATATGGACTGCTAAAGCCATTTGATTTGATTCAGCCATACAGGTTAGAAATGGGAACCAAACTAAAAGTTGGAAGAAAAGAAAATTTATATAAATTCTGGGATACCAAAATCACCGAAGCTTTGAACGACGAATTGGAAGAAAATGAGTTATTGGTCAATTTGGCAAGTAACGAATATTACAAATCGGTAAAACCCAATTTAATCAAGAATACTATCGTAACGCCTCAATTCAAAGATTATAAAAATGGAAAACTAAAAATGATTTCATTTTTTGCTAAAAAGGCGAGAGGTATGATGGTACGATATATCATAGATAATGACATTAATGATTTGGAATCTTTGAAAGGTTTTAACTATGGGGATTATGGTTTTAGTGAAGAATTATCATCTGGCAATGAACTTGTTTTTATTCGGTAATTTTTAATCAAAAAAATAACCTCATTCTGAAAGTGAATCATTTCGCAATTTTACAACCTCCCAGAGAAAAACTGAAACTTCCCAAAGGTTGTTCAGGTAAATTTGTGTTTTCTGAAGATAGGCTGAAAAAGATGATTGAAGAAGAATCGAAGAGAGATTCTTCTGTTTTTGTGGAACAAACTGGACAAACCTTGCGTTCCATGTCAAGTGGAGAGCGAAAAGTGGCATTGCTTTCTTATTTGGCTTCTTTGAATCCTATCTATCTGGTAATCGATAATTTTTACGAACATTTGGACGCTTTGAACACAAAAAAGCTAGAGAATTTATTGTTCGAAATTGCGCAAAACACACAAATTATTCAAGTGGTACGACGGGAAAAAGAAATATTCACATTTATAAAATCCTTTCAAACGGTATCGAATTTAGGTGAACTAATTTCTTACCAAGGTAACATTGGTACTATTTTAGGGCAATCAAGAAAAACATACAGGATACTTGTTTTTGTTTCCACTGAAATTTTATTTATCAAAGCTACGATGAGTGTTGTGTTTTCAGTATCCAGCCCTGAAGTAGGCTCGT
This sequence comes from Ophioderma brevispina, assembly GCA_023653785.1. NCBI lineage: Eukaryota > Metazoa > Echinodermata > Ophiuroidea > Amphilepidida > Ophiodermatidae > Ophioderma > Ophioderma brevispina. The sequence continues at coordinate 13,627 of JAMKCH010050299.1, forward strand.
CTAAAATAAGTAATGGTGGGTGTTTTACCATGGCACGTGCCATAAGAATCATACGTTGTTGAGCCAAATTTAATGTAGCAAAGGTTTTGTTTGCCAAGGCGGTCATATCAAGTATTTCCAACCATTCTTTTGCTAGCTTAACATGAATATCTAAGTGTTTTACATAAAGCCCAACAGAATCATAAAAGCCAGACAAAACCATATGTAAGACCGAATGTCTTCTATTAAAAAGTTCAGTAATGTTTGGCGTAAAATAACCTATTTTTTGTTTGATTTCCCAAACGTTTTCTTCGGTTCCTTTTTGTTTGTCAAACAGCACGATATCTTGTCCATATGCTTTATGACTATCACCGGTAATTAATGAAAGTAAGGTCGTTTTTCCAGTTCCATTTTCGCCTATTAATTGCCAAAAATCGCCTAATTTAATCTCCCAATTAATTTTTTTGAGTACTGGTTTTTCATAAAACTGAACTGAAACGTTGCTCAATTTCACAAAGGTCTTATAGTTGTATGTGTATTTTGTAGTGGTAGAAGGGATTTTTAGTTGAGCCACCGTTTCTCATCAAATGGAAAAAGGGTTGGAGCCAGATTTTACCTATTCTTTGAAAAAAACAACACTTGGGTCTGTCGGCAGTATTTTGTGAGAATGTTCAAAAGTCAAAAGGAATGAAGGACTGTTTAATGAGTTTCTCAGATGTTTAGATACTAAATAGCTGATTTCCTAGGGTATTACGATTTTTAGATGATTTTTCTTTACTCCCTTTGCGATTCCCCTTGCGTTCCTTGCGGTTAAGAATTGCGGAATCGTTTAATGAGTTCCTGAGATACTAAGTTGCTGAGTTGTTTAGGTGGAAATTTATAGAGAATTCATAATTGACGATATAAGGGTTGTGTAATAATAACTTAATAACCGTATAACTGTTGCATAACTATGCTATTGGAATTGCAAATTGCATAATTGTATCACCATATAACTGAATATCCCTATCACTCACTGCTGGTGTTCGGAATAATTCAATAACAAATCTACCATATAACTATAAGTTTGGATACCTCCCTTTTGTTTGTTTGCCTTCAAATACGTACTATAAGTCTTTTTAAATAGTGGTTCCAAAGGATTGCTGTAGGATCTCCAAAAATCTCTAGCTTCTTGTAAAGTTATCAAAATTCCAGAATTGAGCTTCTTGATTGTCTTTTTGTAAAGTAGTTCGTCTCTTTTGTAAAGTTCAGATAATAAATATTTCAATGCAGTCAGTTTACCGGTAAACTGAAAATAAATATTTTGACTATGAGTAGTAGCAAGGTAACCTATAAAATTCGCTTCATTTTCAGCGGCATAACCCAATTGATGTGCTATTTCATGACAAGTAGTGAAAGCGTAGCCACTCAAAGGTATTTTAGAATTGACCTGTGCTTCTCCTGTAAAGGGGTTCAAGTATCCAGCAAAACCCATGTAGGTAAGGGGAGTACTCAATATTGAATGTTTCACAGAGCGATTGCGGTACTTAAATATGGGTATGTTTTTTTGAAGTCTTTCGTAAGCATTTTCCGAAAGGCGGTATATTTCTTTGCGTGTATAAGGAATCGTTACTTTTTGAAGACTGTCATTGGTGATTACTAAATGAATTCTATTCAAATCAACAATAAGGTTTTCTGTGTAATTTTCTAAAATTTCAGTGGAATAGCTATGTGTCTTTATGTCAAGTTGCTCGGTAAGGGGTGTGCGGTAATAGTTCAAACCCCAGCTCAAATTGAAAATAAAATATAGAATTGAAAAGGAGGCGCCTGCTGCATATAAATACCTTCGAATGTCAGAAAACTTATCGCGAATCAAAATGTAAAAGAAACGTACTAGCAATAGCCCAAATGCGATGTATAGCAAATCGCCTACACTAAATGCAATCCAACCCAATGATTTTCTATAAAAGGAGGAAATAATAGGGTAACAGAAATTCGTATAATAAGTTTCTATAAAAGTCGTTTGTTTTGAAAGAAATTGAACACTAACTATTTGAAATAATAAAAAATATGTTAGGTAACGGGACAGTAAAGGATCTTTCATTTTGTTCAAAAATTGAGTTTACTAATTTACAAAGTTTCTTCGACTAAGCTCTTTGTTTTGTATAACTGTTGTCTTTTCTAGCAATGCATGATGGTACCAATGTTTTTATCAACAAAACAAAAGTTTTATCAACAGTTGTGCAAAATTTAAATCTGTAGAAAAGCCAGTAAATTGAATTAATAAGTTAATTTTGTTGCTATGGAACAGACGAAGGCATTCAAAGGTCAAAAAGTGGACAAAAGCAGAATTATCAACCTTGAAAAAGGAAAAATTCCCCCTCAGGCGGTGGATTTAGAAGAAGCTGTTTTAGGGGCGATGATGATTGACAAAAAAGGGATCGATGATGTTATTGATATTTTACACCCAGAGGCTTTTTACAAAGAAGCGCATAAGGAAGTTTATACCGCGATATATACCTTGTTCCAAAATTCCGAACCAACAGATTTGTTAACAGTTTCCAATCAGCTACGAAAAGAAGGAAAATTAGAGTTTGTTGGAGGAGATTTTTACTTAATTGGATTGACCCAAAAAGTAGCCTCTTCTGCACATATAGAATTTCATGCGCGTATCATCATACAAAAATACATCCAACGTAGATTGATTACCATTTCTAGTGAAATTATTGAAAACTCTTATGACGAAACATCCGATGTTTTTGATTTATTGGACGATGCTGAATCAAAATTGTTTGAAGTTACGCAAGGAAATCTAAAAAAGAGTTCTGAAAGCGCAAAAGACCTTGTGAAACAAGCCGTTTCTAAAATTCAAGAAATTGGAAACAAAGAAGGAATGAGTGGTTTGGAAACTGGATTTACGAAATTAGATGCTTTGACATCTGGTTGGCAACCTTCCGATTTGATTATTATTGCGGCACGTCCTGGTATGGGGAAAACTGCTTTCGTAATTTCGATGGCAAAAAACATGGCTATTGATTTCAATCATCCAGTAGCATTGTTTTCTCTGGAAATGTCTTCCGTACAATTGATTACCCGTATGATTTCTAGTGAAACGGGATTGACATCAGAAAAATTAAGAAAAGGAAACCTAGAGGCTCATGAATGGGAACAATTGAATGTAAAAGTCAAAGGTTTGTCAGATGCGCCTATTTTTATTGACGATACCCCTTCGTTGTCAATTTTTGATTTGCGTGCCAAAGCGAGACGTTTGGCATCGCAACATGGAATTAAAATAATTGTAATTGACTACCTGCAATTAATGACAGCAGGTGGTGCAGCAGGAGGGAACCGTGAGCAAGAAATCTCTATGATTTCAAGGAACTTAAAAGCCTTGGCAAAAGAATTGAATATTCCTGTTATTGCCTTGTCGCAATTGTCGCGTGCAGTAGAAACACGTGGGGGATCAAAAAGACCATTGCTTTCAGATTTGCGTGAATCTGGAGCGATTGAACAAGATGCAGATATTGTTTCCTTTATTTTCCGTCCAGAGTATTACGGACAAACAGAATGGGATGACGATGATCATTCACCTTGTGAAGGACAAGGAGAGTTTATCGTTGCAAAACACAGAAATGGTGGTTTGGATAATATTCGTTTGAAATTTACAGGGCATTTGGCTCGTTTCTCTGATTTGGAAGAAGGATTTGGAAATGAATTCCAGTCAAAAATGAACGATTTTAACCAAGAAATCTCGTCTGATAATTTCCCAAGTGCAGCGGACGCATTTGGTACACCAGACGATTCGGATGTACCTTTTTAAGCAAACCTACACCTACTAGGTCTAAAAGACCTAGTAGGTGTAGGTTTGTATGAAAATAAGTTTGCAAGGTCGCTTTAAAAATGTATTTTTGCGCAACTAATTTATACAAAACACAATGTCAACAACACAAGAATTGAAAGATTTTTCTCAACAAGTAAGAAGAGATATTTTAAGAATGGTACACGCGGTGAATTCAGGACATCCTGGAGGGTCATTGGGTTGTACAGAGTTTTTAACTGTTTTGTACCAAGATGTCATGTCTTACAATTCTGAAAAGTTCGATATGGACGGAACTAATGAAGATTTGTTCTTTTTGTCAAACGGTCATATTTCACCAGTTTTTTACAGTGTTTTGGCACGAAGTGGTTATTTTTCTGTAGAAGAATTGGCAACTTTCCGTTTGTTAAATTCTCGTTTGCAAGGACACCCAACTACGCATGAAGGCCTAGAAGGAATTCGTATGGCTTCTGGATCTTTAGGGCAAGGAATGAGCGTAGCAATAGGAGCTGCACAAGCAAAAAAACTGAATGGAGAAGATAAATTAGTATATTCTTTACATGGGGATGGTGAATTGCAAGAAGGACAAAACTGGGAAGCAATTATGTATGCCTCTGCAAAAAAAGTAGATAATCTAATTACTACTGTTGATTTGAACGGAAAACAAATCGATGGAACTACCGATCATGTATTGGCAATGGGGTCTGTAAAAGCTAAATTTGAAGCTTTTGGATGGATTGTTTTGGAAGAAAAAGAAGGAAACGATGTTGATGCTATCAAAGCGATATTGACAAAAGCGAAAGATTTGTCTGGAAACGGAAAACCTGTTTGTATCTTGTTGGAAACAGAAATGGGGAATGGAGTTGATTTTATGATGAATACACATGCTTGGCATGGAAAAGCACCAAACGATGCACAATTAGAGGATGCATTGGCTCAAAATCCAGCAACTTTAGGAGATTACTAAATTAAAAATTCAACAAAAAAGAAGAGGCTGTCTAAAAGGTACTAAAACTGTCATTCTGAATTCCTACCTGCCGGTAGGCACGGTATTTCAGAATCTTAAAACACTGATTTTCAATACATGTCAGAACCTGAAACTAGTTCAGGTTGACAGAAAATAAACTTTTTAGACGACCTCTTCTTTTTTGTTGTATAAAATGCAAAATTGCGTCACTTGGGAAGATTTCTATAATTTCCCTTTTAAAAATTCTGCAGTACTGGATTTTTTACAAGAAATCAATTCTTCAGGAGTTCCGTAAAAAATCAAATCACCACCGTTTTTACCGCCTTCAGGACCTAAGTCAATAATTTTGTCAGCGCACTTTATCAAATCAATATTATGTTCAATAACAATAAGTGTATGTCCTTTTTGTAGCAAAGCTTCAAATGATTTTAGTAGTTTTTTTATGTCGTGAAAGTGTAAGCCAGTTGTGGGTTCGTCAAAAATAAATAAGGTTTTGTCTTTGGTAGTTCCTTTAACAAGAAAAGATGCTAGTTTAATCCGTTGTGCTTCACCTCCAGATAATGTAGATGACGACTGTCCCAATTGCACATAACCCAGACCTACATCAGCTAAAGGCGTTAGTTTTTGTACAATTTTCTGTTGGTGATGGTTGTCAAAAAAGGCAAGAGCTTCTTCGATGGTAAAGTTTAAAATAGCATCAATTGATTTTCCGTGAAATTTCACTTCCAACACCTCTTTTTTAAACCGCTTTCCTTTGCATTCGTCACATTCCAAATGTACATCTGCCATGAATTGCATTTCAATGGTCACTTCACCTTCTCCTTTGCATTTTTCACAGCGTCCACCTTCCACATTGAAAGAAAAATGTTTAGGCTTGTAATTGCGTGCTTTTGACAGTTTTTCAGAAGCAAATGCGTTTCGAATATCGTCGTAAGCCTTGATATATGTTACGGGATTTGATCTAGACGAGCGCCCAATAGGGTTTTGATCGATAAATTCAACGTTTTTCAGACTTTCAAAACTCCCTGTCAATTCATTGAATTCTCCAATTTTATCGCCATGTCCATTGAATTTTTTTTGCAAAGAAGGGTAAAGAATTTTTTTGACCAGAGTACTTTTTCCACTTCCTGAAACACCTGTGATAACTGTAAGTGTATTTAGTTCGAATTCAACAGAAATATTTTTTAAATTATGTGCACGTGCTCCAGAGATTTTGATACTATTTTTAGAAGAACGTCTTTTGGATGGTGTTTCAATTTGAAATACTTCGTTTAAGTATTTTGCCGTTAGTGAAGTCGATTTTAGTATTTCTGAAAAACTACCTTCTGCAACAATATTTCCTCCATGTGTACCTGCTTCTGGTCCAATATCTATGATTGTATCTGCTTCTCGCATAATGTCTTCGTCGTGCTCTACAACGATTACAGTATTTCCTAGATCTCGTAGGTTCTTTAAAACACGGATTAATTTCTGTGTATCTTTTGGGTGCAATCCAATACTGGGCTCATCTAAAATATACATGGATCCAACCAAGCTACTGCCCAAAGAAGTTGCCAAATTGATACGCTGACTTTCTCCTCCAGAAAGTGTATTAGAAGTTCTGTTTAATGTTAAATAGCCTAGCCCTACGTCATTTAAGAAGTGCAATCGATTTTTAATTTCAGTAAGCAGACGTTTGGCAATTGAGGAATCGTGTTCATTGAGCTCTAAATTATCAAAAAATAGTTTCAACTCTTTAATGGGAAGTTCTACCAAGTCGTTGATGTTTTTGGAAGCTATTTTCACATAGTTAGTTTCTTTGCGCAAACGCTTGCCTTCACAATTCTTGCATTTTGTTCTTCCACGGTAGCGAGAGAGGAGTACACGAAATTGAATTTTATAACTTTTTTCTTCGATGTAGTTAAAAAACTCATGAAGTCCTATAAAAGATTTTGTACCCTTCCAAACCATAGCTTTCTGCTCTTCTGTCAGTTCAAACCAAGGCTTGTGAATTGGCAGATCGTATTTGTAGGCATGGTCAATTAGTTTCTCCTTGTGTTTTGTAAAAGAATCCGTTCTCCATGGAGCAATGGCATCGTCATAAATAGACAATGTAGTGTTTGGAACGACCAAGTCTTCATCCACACCGATAGTGCTCCCATAACCTTCGCAGGTAGGGCAAGCTCCGTATGGATTGTTAAAGCTAAAAAAATGCGTATTTGGTTCTGAAAAACTGATTCCATCTAATTCAAATTTATTGCTAAAAACATGTGTTTTTGAATCGCTTAAATTTTCAATTGAACAAACACCTTTGCCTTCAAAAAAAGCCGTTCCTATCGCATCGCCTAACCGATTGTAAAAATCTTCTTCGTGCTTTACAACAATTCTATCAACTACCAATTGCAAGTTGTTTTCTTCACCTGCTTTAATTATTTCAGAAGAAGAAAAGCTGTCAAAAATTCGTTCGTCGATACGAACAATAGATTCGTTGATTTTCAACCGAGCATAGCCCTGTTGGGCTAATAATTTCAGCAATACTTTAGGGTCTCTATCCTCGGTTAAAATAGGGGCTAACAATAGTAGTTTTGTTCCTTCTTCTATTTTTTTTATCCGAGCCAACACATCTGAAACGGAATGTTTTTTTACAATATTTCCTGAAATAGGAGAGTAAGTTTTTCCGACACGGGCAAAGAGTAGTTTTAAATAATCGAATATTTCTGTCGAAGTTCCTACCGTTGATCTAGGATTCGTAGAATTTACTTTTTGTTCAATGGCAATCGCAGGAGCAATCCCCTTGATGTAATCAACTTTAGGCTTGTTCAATTTCCCTAAGAACTGCCTTGCATAGGAAGAAAGGCTTTCTACATAACGTCTTTGTCCTTCCGCATACAAAGTGTCAAATGCCAAACTAGATTTCCCAGAGCCTGATACCCCTGTAATTACTACCAATTTGTTGCGAGGAATTACAACGTCAATGTTTTTTAAATTGTGTAGTTGCGCTCCTTTTATAAGAATGTTCTCTTTCGGATTGAATTGTGAAATGTTTTTTGTCATTTGCTTGCTAAGATGTGTGTAAAAATAAACTTTTTGTTTTTTTTATGTCTCTTAAAAAAATAATTTTAACAATTAAAATTAGGAGTAAACGTAATATTTTTACATATTTGTCGTTACTAGTTGATACGAACCAAACAAAAACGCCTATCGCATAAAACTACTTTTAAATTAATATACATGCTTTTTAAGCATCGTTCACAATTAAAAGAAGGGTATGCGATTGAACAAACTTTCAGATCAAGCGTTGGTAAGTGATTATGTTTCAGGAAATGAAAAATGTCTTGAAGTATTAATCCATAGACACAAACAAAAAATTTACGGATTTATTTTTTCCAAGGTATTGGACAGGGATACTACAGAAGATTTATTTCAAGATACTTTTATTCGAGTAATTAGGACGCTAAAAAAAGGAAAATACAATGAAGAAGGTAAATTTTTACCTTGGGTGATGCGCATAGCTCATAATCTAGTAATAGATCATTTCCGGAAATCCAACCGCATTCCTAAATTTAGTAGAACAGATGCTTTTGATATATTTGATATTATTAGTGATAGCAATTTAAATGTCGAATCTCAGATGATTAGAAGTCAGATACACAATCAGGTTAAGTCACTTATTCAGGACCTACCGGTTGATCAAAAAAGAAGTATTGATAATGCGAGTATACAACGAACTTAGCTTCAAAGAAATTTCAGAAAACACAGGTGTTAGTATCAATACAGTTCTGGGAAGAATGCGGTATGCCTTGATCAATTTGCGAAAAATAATTGCAAAAAGAGAAATTATTTTAACCAATTGATACGAAATCAAATATATTTTCGTTTATGGTGTATATAAACCCTCAACGAAAGTATATGATAAAAAATTACACGAAAGCATTTTTTGAAAAAGAAGCGCTTACTCCCAAAAAAAGCACGGTAGAACTTTTACTAAATTTTTCGAAATCATTAAAAGTACTAAAATCCAAAAAATTGGATGCGTCTTTAGAGATGAATCTAAATTAGTTTTTTCGTTAGGAGGCTGTCTAAAAGTTTAGTTTCTATCTTCCGACCTTTCGGAAGAAAGATAGTTTTAACTTTTTAGGTAGCCTCTTTTTTATTGCTGTAAGACCAGCACCTAGGCTTATAGCGAGTACAAATACCAAATACTAAAACCGATTAGAAATAAAATTCCAAGCCAACTTAATATTTGCAGGCCTAATTTTGGTCTCGCTGCTTTTGGAGTATGCTTGCCTGTAATCAATGTTAAATTGACAATGGCGTAAAAAGGAGCACTGATAAAAGATAAAATTGTTGCAATTTTAACTAGCAATCCCATTTGACTCTGGTAAAAGTATAAGATGCAGAGTGTCCCGACACTTAGAATACTTATCCATAACCAATAGCCGCTTTTGAATTTCTTTTTGCTGAGTAAATTTACAGTAGTTTTCATAGAGCGCGGGGAAGCATCTAAAGTTGTAATAGTTGTACTAAACATAGTAGTAAAAGCCGCAAATGCAATGATAAAATAAGTCGATTCTCCTAAGTTTTTAGTGTAGATGGAAATCAGTTGTTGTGAAAAAGAAATTGCACCTCCTTGGAAGCTTTCTCCTGAATTATACATCACCAAAGCTCCCAGTCCAACGAAGCACCCTCCGATAAGTAAAGTACTGAAATAGCCTACATTAAAATCGAACAAGACTTCTTTTTGTGTATTTTTATTCTTCGATTTTTCCAAATTCCACAAAATGATTGCCAAATTGAGATATCCAATGGTCCAGGTAACCACACCATAAAGCAATCAGAATCCTATTTCTATAGTTCCCTTTGGAAAGACTTGCATTCCATTCAATGGGAGAGCGGTGTTTGTCCAACTCAAGTAGCCAATGCGTAAGTGTGTGATGGTACAAGATGATTATAATTTCATCAAATGATCCAAAAGTTGATATTTCCAATTGTCAATATTACAAAGCAATAAAAAGTGACCAGTGGCTCCAAATATCCAAATTATCCGTATTCCAACCACATGGCGGCCAATCCTGCGCGTTACAAATGGTAACGGCAGCCGGATGGTAAACATCGTTGCTAAGTTGAGAAAAAATAAGCAATCAAAAACTCCCTTGCTAGCTTGTATCACCGCTAATAGACTTTCTCCCAGTGTTGGCAGCGTTTATAACGAGGTTCCATCCACACTGAAAGAAGGATATTTAAATAAATGGGCCAATACCAAACGCCCAAAGCAATCCAAACCCGAACTCGGCGCCTGCCTTCGTTGATTAATAAATGTGTGAAAACAATTGCTGCCCAGCAACAAAAGACCTGGTCCTAAAGTTTTTAAGGCTTAACAGTAGTTTTAGTAGTTTTGTTTAAGTATGGAAGTGTTTGGGTGATATTCAGCCAAAAGTTCTTGAGCTCGTAATTAATTTACGTTTTATATTGTTGATTGGTTCGTTCCAATTGACTGAGCAATTTTCTTTGGCGCTCAATTCTTGAAAATACGCAAATAATGACTTTTGGTAATGTGGTTTTAGCTGTTTGATCTTTGTAGTAATTGCGCTAAATTTTGCTCATAATAAGTGATCTTCGGTAGAAGGGGGCGTCTGAAATTATTGTAGGAATTGTCTTTTCATCGTTAAAGAAAGGTTTCTGTTTTCTTTTCTCATTTCACATTTGCAAGTTTTGAAATGAAAGAAGCCAGGTTTTAAAATTGTAGTCTTCTTTATACATGTGAATTTGTCAAATGCTCTAGAAAAGGTTTTTGATATAGTTAAGTGTCTTCCGCTAAGTTTTCGTTATTTCTTCTAGAAAACACTGAAAAGTGTAAATACGTTGCCAATCAAAGGTTTAACAAAGCTTTATAGGCGGATAATTGCTTACCTTCCTTGGCTTTTGAGATCCATGACTTGCGTTGTCAGGAACATTTATTTAATATGGGTTTATTGATTACCACCTTTGAAGGACGTATTTGCTTTTAAAAAATAAAAACATTGCTATAAAGATAGTGTAATTTTCTGTTGAATAGGCGCCATATAGAGTAAATCTTTTTATTGCAGTCGTTTTGATTTGATAAAATCCAATACCTAACGAAAAAGAAAAAGTAAAGAACCACCTATAAGCGCTGCTATAATTTCAATTTCAGTATTCGAAAAAAAAACAAAACACTGAGCATTAGATTTAAAAAATAAAATTGCGAAATGTAAAACAGTAATAAAAACTTTCTGATGTATAAAATTTGTAATGCTTTGCTGTAGAAATGTTGTTGCTCTTTTGCATGAAACCCATTCGACCGAATGTCAGTAGACTTAGGACCCCCCTCTTTGTGCCCCATTCCCCCCCGCAGACCCCATTGACAGAAGTGCAATGACCGGCTATCGATTGAGTAAACCTTGCTGGTTTTGTTTTTGGGTTGGCGGAAAAATTGATTGACAACAAATTCATTCATGTCTCCCGATTGTATTTGGGCTAGGCTTTATGAAAACAATTAATACCAAAAAATGTAGTTTTTTGTATAAGCAAATTTCTACAACTCCCATATAAGGGTACCACTTTGCATAAGAAAAAATAACCTGGATCGCTTCTGTAACCCTCACGGTTTCGTTAGCGGATCAACTGTTCAAAAAAGACCTATTTAATTTTTGAATTAGCCCTACGCCATTACCCAAAACAAGTTGGTTTCTGCGAATCACATTGGTTAGTGCACATCTGTTGCAATATCAATCTTCATGACAGCGAGCACAGTACGCATCAATAAACAACAGGTGTTGTGGCTAGCAGTGCTTAATACCAACGAGGCAAGGCATATTTTTTATTCCCCCAAAAGTTTTCGACCCCCGACAATCTTGTATGCCTTGTACGTATTTTATGTTGGATATTTTTTGAGAAAACTTGTATACGTCATTACTTCTCCAGTTCATCCGTAGAAGATCGTTGATGAGTATATTCATTTTCAAAAACTGTACTGTATGTTTGCTTGAGGATTTTCCGGCATAAAAAAGGACCTAGATTTGGTTGTTATTTTTGCCGCCCATATGAATTACAGACCAATGGGAGGAAGTCCTTTTTTTATTTTCTTTTTGATGCTAATTGAATGATAAAAAAGTAATGAAAACTCAGTAGTATTCAAAGATTGCACAACAACCGTTGTTAGGAAAATATCGTAAAAAGGACATTGAACTTGTGTTTTCAAGGATCTTCTGTGCCATTTGCCACAAAAAACACCACATAAGTTCCACCACTTTCATTAAACTGGAGTTTTGACTTGCGCAAGTTCCTGCAAATTTTCCGTCTTTTTTTGCCCAAATTTTAATCGCAATTCCTGCAAAAGCAATTGCTAACAATACGATTGTGATGATCAATAATTTCATAGGATTCAAATTAGACGACAAAGATACATAAAAGCAAAAAAACTGTTAATGGAATTAACAGTTTTTTCACCTCTATTTATGTTGAAAAATTAAATGGAGTTTTCTTTGGTATATTGCTATTCGTTAAAAAGAATAAGCGTTGTCGTCAATTATTTTTGCGGCAATGGTTTTGCGCAATGCTATTACATTGGGTGGATTGCTGTATTTTGTAAAGCGTTTCAAGCCCATTAACAGCATTTTTTGTTCATCACCTTCGGTAAAAGAAATGATGGCTTCTTTCCCTCTGCTATTGATTTTTTCGGTAGCATTGAATAAATTCAATTTTGTCATGGCTATTTGTGCTTCACAAGCGTCTGCAGAAGTTCTTTGAACCAATTTTTCGGTTTTTAGTAAGGTCGATTCTGCTAAGTAAATTTCGATCATTATTTCAGCGGCAGCCAAAATCAATTGCTGTTGTTCTTCCAATTCCATTCCAAAGTTTTCCACAGCTTTTCCGGCAACCATTAAGAATGTTTTTTTCAATTTGGCAAGCAGTTCTTTTTCTTCTGAAAAAAGAGCACTATAGTCAGGTATGTCAAAAGATGGAATACGCATCAAATCATTGGCTACAGCCATGGCAGGACTCATCAAGTCCAGTTCTCCTTTAAAAGCTTTTTTTAGCAGCATTCCCACGCATAACAGACGGTTGATTTCATTGGTTCCTTCATAAATACGCCCAATACGAGCATCACGCCATGCAGCCTCCATAGGAGTGTCTTTTGAAAAGCCCATTCCTCCAAAAATTTGAATTCCTTCATCAGTTACAAATTGCGCTGTTTCAGAAGCATATACTTTTAAAATAGCACATTCGATGGCATATTCTTCCACACCTTTCAGTTCTGCTTCTTGATGCGATTTCCCTTTTGAAATCAATTCGTCAATTTTATTTTGAATGTCTTTTGCCGCACGGTAACAGCCGCTTTCTGTAACAAACGTTTTGGTAGCCATTTCCGCCATTTTGTACTGAATGGCACCAAAAGAAGCAATGGAGGTATTGAATTGCTTGCGCTCATTGGCATATTTTATACTTTCGGTAGTTACTCTTCGACAAGCGTCCAAACAAGCAGCAGCCAATTTTATCCTACCTACGTTTAAAGAGTTTAAAGCTATTTTAAAGCCTTTCCCTCTTTCTGAAAGCATGTTTTCTACGGGTATTTTGGTATCACTATAAAAAACTTGTCGGGTAGAGGATGCCTTGATTCCGAGTTTATGTTCTTCTTCACCAAGGGTGATTCCATTCGGGTTTTCAGAATCGTATTCTACAATAAAAGCCGTGATGTTTTTATCATCTTCAATTCTTGCAAAGACAATCATCAAACTACAAAAACCTGCATTTGAAATCCACATTTTTTGACCGTTGATCAAATAGTGTTTTCCGTCTTCAGTAAGTGTTGCTTTTGTTTTTCCTGAGTTGGCATCGCTACCAGCACCTGGTTCTGTCAAACAATACGATCCAAACCATTCTCCTGAAGCCAGTTTAGGAATGTATTTTTGCTTTTGTTCTTCAGTACCATATAGTAAAATTGGCATGGTTCCAATTCCTGTATGCGCTCCATATGCAGTTGCCAAAGAACCTGTAGCTCCAGAAATATAATCACAAACGAGCATGGTTGATACAAATCCCATTCCCATTCCTCCATAATTTTCAGGAACGGAAATACTAAGCAAGCCCATTTCTCCGGCTTTCACCATTATTTCTTCTGTAAATGCATAATCACTATTTTCAAACCTTTCTTTTTGCGGCCAAACTTCTTTATCTATGAATTCTTTTACAGAATCCCGCATCATTTGTTGTTCTTCTGAAAAATCTTCCGTGATGAAAATATTTTCTGCTTGTGTTTCTTTGATTAAAAATTCTCCTCCTTTGATAGTTTCCATAGTGGTATGTTTTTGCTGTTAATAGTTTTGTTTTTTACGGGTTAAATGCGATTATTTCAGGAATTCATAAATCCCTGCAGCACCTTGTCCAGTACCTACACACATAGTAACCATACCGTATTTGTTTTTTCTTCTTCTCATTTCATTTATAAGTTGTACCGATAATTTGGCTCCTGTACAACCTAGCGGATGTCCTAATGAAATGGCTCCACCATTCACGTTTACAATGTCCTGATTGATGTCTAATTCACGAAGTACAGCTAGTGACTGCGAAGCAAAAGCTTCGTTCAATTCAATCAAATCAATTTGATTCAGTTCCATTCCTGCCTGTTTTAGAGCTTTTGGAATGGCTTTTACGGGACCGATACCCATTATTTTTGGAGGAACACCAGCGACTGCAAAAGAAACCATTCGAGCTACGGGTTCCAAATTCAGTTCTTTTACCATTTCTTCGCTCATGACCAATACAAAAGCGGCACCATCACTCATTTGAGAAGAATTTCCTGCAGTAACACTTCCGCCATTTGCAAATACAGGGCGTAATTTTGCCAATGCCTCTATGGAAGTGCCTCTTCTTGGGCCCTCATCCTTTGTGACCGTATAATTTTTGTTTTGTTTTTTTCCATTTGCATCTACAAATATTTCTTCTACATTAATGGGTACAATATCTTCTTCAAAAATATTTTGATCTTGTGCTTTGAGTGCTTTTTGATGGGAATTAAAAGCAAATTGATCTTGATCTTCTCTAGAAACTTTGAATTGATTGGCTACAGCCTCTGCCGTAAGTCCCATTCCCCAGTAATAATCCTCATGCCCACTTGCAGCCGCTTTGTAATTTGGAACAGGTCGGTAGCCTCCCATAGGAATATAACTCATGCTTTCCACACCACCTGCCACGATACAGTCTGCCATACCTGCTTGGATTTTTGCAGCTGCAATACTTATGGTTTCTAGCCCCGAGGCGCAATACCTGTTAACCGTCATTCCTGCAACGGTATCAATTTTTAAGCCCATTAAAGAAATTAAGCGACCAACATTTAGCCCTTGTTCTGCTTCTGGCATGGCATTTCCAACAATCACATCGTCAATTCTTGATTTGTCTAGTTCGGGTACATTTTTAAGCAAATATTCAATGGTTTCTGCAGCCAATTCATCGGGTCTTTTAAAACGAAAAAGTCCTTTAGGTGCTTTTCCTACTGCGGTTCGGTATCCTTGAATTATATATGCGGTCTTATTCATTCTGAATTAAAGATTTTAGATTCTAAATTTTAAATGGAGTTGTTTAACGAATTAAAGATTTAGAAGATGTTATAATTATTGAGGTTAAAATATTTATGATACTTTCAATTTCTATTAAAAAATGTTCAAAATTGTATTTTACATAGTGTGATTCTTTCATAAGGCGTATCCAATACTTAGTTTCTCTAGCTTCTTTATTTGCAATTGACATTTTATGGATAAAATCCTTTTTTGACTGAGCAGCAATAGCTTCTTCTATATTTGCACCAATACTTGTTCCTGATCGTAAAACTTGTTTTGAGATTATAAATTCTTTTTGTTGATTTATGGTTTTATAAAGCTCAATTGTTTTTAACGCAAAGTCAAAACTTTTACGTTGAATAATAGTATCTTTTTTCATAGCAGCGATTTTTAATTCACAATTTAAAATTCATAATTTATAGTTTTAGTTTCTTAACGGTTTTCCTGTTTTCAAGGTATGCTGAATTCGTTCCAATGTTTTTCTTTCTCCTAAAAGAGATAAAATTGCTTCTCTTTCCAAGTCTAAGAGGTATTGTTCAGATACATATGTCGGTTCTGATAAATCACCCCCCGCCATGATATAGCCCAATTTGTTGGCTATTTTTTTGTCATGCTCAGAAGCATAATGTCCTTTTTGTAAACTGTCAGTTCCAACGCGAAACATCCCCAATACTTGTTGTCCTAAAACCTTTACTTTTTGAGGGGTTGGTTGTGTATAACCATCGTCTAGCATCTGTATAGCATATTTTTTTGCCGTAGCTATTTGTCTGTCTGGATTTACCACGACCAAATCTTTTCCTTCCTGATAGTAGCCTAAATCAAAAGCTTCGTAAGCGGATGTTGCTACTTTTGCCATGGCAATATTGATAAAGCTATCTCGCAGACGATTTAGCTTTACATCGTCCTTTAAAAAGGCATTGGAAGCTCTTAAGGTCATTTCTTTTGTTCCCGCTCCAGCAGGAATGATTCCAACACCGAATTCAACCAAACCGGTATAAGTTTCTGCAGTTGCTATGACTTTGTCCACATGCATGCTCATTTCGCAAGCACCTCCAAAAGTCATTCCTCTTGGTGTTAATAGCGTAGGGACCGAAGAATATCGCAAGCGCATTACAGTATCCTGGAACAATTTGGTTGCCATGTTCAATTCCTCGTATTCTTGTTCTATTGCCAATAAAAAAGCCATAGCAAGGTTGGCTCCAACTGAGAAATTAGCCGCCTGATTGCCTAAAATAACTGCTTCGTATTCTTGCTCCGCCAAGTCGATTCCTTTATTGATAGCATGCAACACACCACCACCAATGGTATTCATTTTGGATTGAAATTCAACATTTAGTACTCCGTCGCCTAAATGTTGTATTGCAGCATCTTGATTGCTCCAGATGGTTTTGGATTGACGGACATTATTCAAAATAATAAAACTATCTTGTCCAGGAACTTTTTCAACCTTTTTAGTTATTGAGCTGTAGTAAAAACTATTTCCTTCATTTACAGTGTAAAAAGAATTGGTTCCATTGGAAAGCATTTCAGTAACCCATGCATTCACTTGGAGTCCTTCATTTTTTATCAGTTCTATTCCTTTTTCTATTCCAATAGCATCCCAAATTTGAAAAGGACCATGTTCCCAGCCAAATCCCGCCTTCATAGCATCATCAATACGGTACAAGTCATCAGATATTTCTGGAATCCTGTTGGCACTATAGGCAAACAGCGCCGCCAATGTTTTGCGGTAAAATTCACCTGCTTTGTCTTTTCCTCTGATTAGCACAGGAAAGCGATCCATCACCTTATCAATGTTTTTGGTCAAAGCCAGGGTTTTGAATTTTGCTTTTTTGGAAGGTCTGTATTCCAAGCTTTGCAAATCCAAAGCAAGAATCTCCTTTTTGCCGTTTTTAGCGACTTCTTTTTTGTAAAATCCTTGCTTTGTTTTGCTTCCTAACCAATTGTTTTCTAATAAGACCTTTACGAAATCAGGGAGTTGAAACTGGGCATGCGCTTCGTCGTTCGGGCAATTTTTTGAAAGTCCATTTGCCACATGCACCAGTGTATCTAGGCCCACGACATCTACGGTTCTAAAAGTTGCCGATTTTGGGCGCCCAATAACAGGGCCCGTCAATTTGTCAACTTCTTCAATAGACATTCCCAAATCTTTGACAATATGAAAAAGACTCATAATTCCAAAAATCCCTATTCGGTTTCCTATGAAAGCAGGAGTATCTTTTGCCAAAACAGATGTTTTTCCCAAAAACTTTTCTCCATACATTGTCAAAAAGTCGACAATCTCATTCTTGCAAGAAGGGCCTGGAACAATTTCAAAAAGTTTCAAATAACGAGGTGGATTGAAAAAATGTGTTACCGCAAAATGTTGTTGAAAGTCTTCACTTCTGCCTTCGTTCATAAATTTAATGGGAATTCCTGAGGTATTAGATGTAATAAGGGTTCCCGGTGTTCGGAATTTTTCAATCAACTCAAATACCTGTTTTTTGATATCCAAGCGCTCTACAACAACCTCCATAATCCAATCAACATTTTTGATTTTATGAATATCGTCTTCCAAATTTCCTGTTTGAATTCTAGCTGCAAATTCCTTTTTATAAATAGGGGAGGGCTTTGATTTTAAGGAAGTATTTAAACTATCATTTACAATCCTATTTCGAACTCTTGGATCTGTAATTGTCAAATTTTGAGCTTGCTCTTTTTCTGTAAGTTCTTTTGGAACAATATCAAGCAGTAAAACTTCTACTCCGATATTTGCAAAATGGCAAGCAATTCCAGACCCCATGATTCCGGATCCAATGACTGCTATTTTTTTTATGTGTTTTTTCATTTGAGTAAGTAAGATGTTTTATTTTGAATTGTAGATTAGTTTTTCAGATATCAGTTGGTTTATTTTTTTTGTTACCTCAAAAAAACTCTTTAGCTGTTCCTCTGTAATTTGTTCTTTTATCTTTTTGTTAAATTGAATTACACTGTCTTTTGATACGTCTCTTTTTTCCTTTCCAAGGTCCGTTAATTTAACGAGTACACTTCTTCCATCATTGGGGTTTTTTTCTCTATAAATCAATCCTTTTTCTTCCATGGTTTTTAAAATACGCGACAAACTGGTTGCTTCCATTCCCATTTGTGGACCTAGTGCAGTCGATGGAGTGCCTTCTTCAATGTCAATATTCAGTAAGGCAAAACCGGTAGCCATCGTACTTCCATGCTTTGTTGCTTCTTCATTGTACATTTTGGCAACCGCTTGCCAAGTTGCTCTCAAATGATGGTCAATAGACTCCTCTTTATAGTTCATATACTCAATTACTATGCGTGCACAGTAAAAGTATCAAATAAAATGGTACTGACAAAATAATTGAAGAATAAATCTTATCTGAGAATAAAAATTTTATCTTTGAGCTGCTACCTATTAAATTGTTTGAATTTGTTACGAATTGAAGAGCTAACGAAAACCTACGGCACACATACCGCCCTAAAAGATATTTCTATTCATGTCCCAAAGGGCAGTGTTTTTGGCTTATTAGGTCCAAATGGAGCAGGAAAAACTTCCTTGATTCGAATTGTCAATCAAATAACATATCCTGATCGAGGAAAAATTTGGTTGGATGGAGAAGAATTGAGTCAAAAACACATTGCACATGTAGGTTATTTGCCAGAAGAACGCGGTTTGTACAAAAGTATGAAAGTAGGAGATCAAGCGATGTATTTGGCGCGGCTGAAAGGACTTTCGAAGGAGGAAGCAAGGAAAAGGTTGCACTTTTGGTTTGAAAAATTTGAAATAGCCAATTAAAAAAAAAAAAAAAAAAAAAAAAAAAAAAAAAAAAAAAAAAAAAAAAATATCGTCACGGTACTGCACCAACCAAAATTGTTAATTTTTGACGAGCCCTTTAGTGGCTTTGATCCTGTGAATGCAAAATTGATAGGTGCTGAAATTTTAAAACTTAGAGATGCCGGAGCTACCGTTATTTTTTCTACACATCGAATGGAATCGGTAGAGGAAATGTGTGACCATGTGGCTTTGATTCATCAATCTGAGAAAGTATTGGACGGCTCTTTAAAAGAACTGCAAAATCAATTTAAAACAAACAGCTACGACGTTGGATTGCAAACCGATGCATTGCAAGAGGTCAAAGAAAAACTAGCCAAGTCTTATGTAATTTCAAATGCCAATTTTCCCATATTAAAGGAATGTCTTAGAATGAACATTCAATTGTCGCACAATAAAGATGCAAAAACTTTGCTCAACGATTTGAATTCCTTAGGAACTGTTACGCATTTTGTAGAAAAAATACCAACGATGAATACTATTTTTATGAATGCTGTTTCTGAGCGTAAAAAAGACAAGGTAGGGTAGTTATGGAAAAATTACAATTGATTTTTTATCGAGAATTCATCAGTAAAGTAAAAAACAAGTCTTTTCTGATACTAACCTTCTTAAGTCCTTTTTTAATTATTGGAATGGGAATGTTGATTTTTTACTTGACAGAAGTCAATGAAAGCAATACGAAAGAAGTGGCAGTAGTTGACTTTTCAACAGTAAATATTTCGGATCATTTAAAAAGTTCCGACCACACAAAATTTATTGATTTATCGGCGCTGGGTTTGGATAAAGTCAAACAATTGGTTATTGAAAACAAGTATTTTGGAGCTTTGTACATTCCCAAGGAATCGGGCGGAATAGAAAATTTGACCAAATCGATCCAGTTTTTTGCAACGGATACACCAAGCATACTGTTCTTGGAAAAAATGGAAAAGCAAATTGAAATACGCTTGAAATTTTTTAAGCTGGCATCGTTGGGAATAGACAAAAACCTCATAGAAGCTGCTAAATTTCATGTGACCATTCAACATGCCAATTTTATAGGAGAAAACTCGTCAAAACTTGGCAATGGATTGAAAATTGGAATAGGAATGAGTTTGGGATACCTCGTAATGATGTTTATTGTTATTTATGGGAATTCTGTTATGAGAAGTGTCATCGAGGAAAAAACAAATCGAATTATTGAGATTATTATTTCCTCGGTAAAGCCTTTTCAGCTAATGCTCGGTAAAATTATGGGCAATGCTGCTGCTGGTCTGTTACAATTTTTTATTTGGGGAATATTGTTGCTTGTTTTTGGAGGAGTTGTTTCCACCGTTTTCGGAATTGATATGTTACAACCCGAGGTGATACCACAAGGAGGACTATCAAATATTTCTTCTGAAAAAACGGAGGATGTTGTCTTGTTATTTCAAGAAATTTCAAAATTACCATTGCTTAAATTGGGCGTATTGTTTGTTGGTTATTTTTTAGGAGGCTTCTTTTTATACAGCTCTATTTATGCAGCTATTGGTGCAGCAGTTGACAGTGAAACAGATACACAACAGTTTATGTTGCCCGTACTGCTTCCGTTAATGCTGGCTACATATGTGGGTATTGCTTCCGTAATTAGTGATCCACATGGGCCTGTTGCTACTGCGTTTTCAATAGTACCATTGACTTCTCCGATAGTAATGCTGATGCGGATTCCTTTTGGGGTTTCTTGGCTACAAATAATACTTTCTTTATTCTTGTTGTATGGAACGTTTTTTGGTGTCGTTTGGATTGCAGCAAAAATTTACAAAGTGGGAATCTTGATGTATGGAAAAAAACCAAGCTATAAAGATTTGTACAAATGGTTGAAATATTAATTAGATAAGATACATTTTTTATGAGTAAAATATTAATAATAGAGGACGAAGCAGCTATCCGCAGGGTATTGTCTAAAATCATTTCAGAAGAGAACGATGCTTACGAGGTTTCAGAGGCGGAAGATGGACTGGAGGGGTTGGAATTACTTTCCAGCCAAGATTATGATTTGGTGTTATGTGACATCAAAATGCCAAAAATGGATGGCGTAGAAGTTTTGGGAAAAATAAAAAAGGTAAAACCTGAAATTCCAGTTGTGATGATTTCTGGTCATGGCGATTTGGATACAGCAGTTAATACAATGCGCCTGGGTGCCTTCGATTACATTTCCAAGCCACCAGATTTAAATCGTTTGTTAAATACGGTTCGAAATGCTCTGGACAGAAAAGTATTGGTTTCTGAAAACACACGTTTGAAGAAAAAAGTAAGCAAAGGTTATGAGATGATTGGCGATAGTTCTGCTATCAAAGCAATCAAAAATATGATTGAAAAAGTAGCGCCTACAGATGCACGGGTTCTTATTACTGGCCCCAACGGAACAGGAAAAGAATTGGTTGCACATTGGTTGCATGAAAAAAGTGACCGTTCCAAAGCTCCAATGATAGAAGTGAATTGTGCCGCAATTCCCTCTGAATTGATTGAAAGCGAATTGTTTGGACATGTAAAAGGATCTTTTACAGGTGCAAATAAAGACAGGGCAGGAAAATTTGAAGCTGCCAATAATGGAACCATTTTTCTGGATGAAATAGGGGATATGAGTCTTTCTGCACAGGCCAAAGTACTACGTGCATTGCAAGAAAATAAAATTAGTCGAGTAGGAAGCGACAAGGACATAAAAGTCAACGTGCGCGTGGTTGCAGCAACAAATAAAAATTTGAAAAAGGAAATCGAAGATGGGAAATTCCGAGAGGACTTATACCATCGTCTGGCGGTGATTTTGATAAAAGTTCCTGCTTTAAATGATCGAAGAGAAGACATTCCATTACTTGTTCGTCATTTTGCAAACCTGATCTCAAAAGAACAGGGGAGCCTTGAAAAGAAATTTTCTCCCAGCGCTATGAATTTACTGAAAAGCTATGATTGGACAGGGAATGTTCGTGAATTACGAAATATCATTGAACGCTTGTTGAGTTGGTGATAATGAAATTTCAGAAGGAAAATGTTCAAGATGTTTGCAAGTAAAGGGGATTTCTGAAAAGTTAACATGTTATTAATCAGTTAATACGTATATTATCCTGTAAAAAAAACAGAATAAATGTATAAACCACGAGGAAAAAAAAGGATATTTGACGAGGAGTTCACAAAAAGAAACGGTATATCTTAGGGCAATCACTCGATGCAATCAGAAGAGTGATTGATTTTGAGTTGTTTTAGAGATTCATTGGAAAGCAAGTTGCCTCAACACCAAGGAAAAAAGAATAATTAATGCAGGCTAAGCCTATGATGTGGTAATGCTCATTCAAAATATTGATACTTCAACGTTATTATGGTCTAGGAGATTAGTCAAGTAGAGTAGTAGGAGTATCAAAATACTGGATAGAACCAGTTTTAAAGCATTTTTAGGATTAGAAACTGGAGATAAAGTTCTGAGAAATAAAACAGTATGGAGTTGTGAGGAGTTGTAACAAAAACAGGGTTAGTAGAAGAATTATTTGATCAGTGTGTACATTTTTTAGACGCACAAGAATTGCTTTTATGAAGGCCAATTGATTGATGCCAGTTTTACATAGCTCCACGCCAAACGCAAAAAGAGAAGACAAAACAAGAAAAATTAAAAATGGCAAGGCGATGAGTTATGGAACGACAAGCCCAACAAGAAAAGGCTAAAGATTTGATGACAGATGGACAAAGAAAAACGGAGGAAGAGACCTTCTACGGATATAAAAATCACGCAAAAGTAGATACTAAAAGGTCAATCATTAAAAACGATACCATAACAGATGCATCAGTACAACGACTCACAAGCTTTAGAAGACTTACTTACTGAAAAAGATAAAGACCAAGACCTGCATGCAGACAGTGCTTACAACAGGAGAAGAGCAAGATAAAACCATAGCCAAATATGAAATGAAAAACAAAGTACATGAAAAAGGCTATCGTAATAGACCTTTAACCGATCAACAAAAAGCGAGCAACACCAAAAAATCAAAAATTAGAGCAAGAGTAGAACACGTATTTGGTTTTATGGAACAAAGCATGAATGGCTTAGTTTTAAAATCAGTAGGCATAGCAAGAGCATCAGGAATAATAGGATTAATCAATTTAACCTACAATTTATTTAGGTATGAACAAATCAAAAGATTAAAAATAACTTACTGATAAATAGGTAGATGGATGGATGGAATTTGAAAATTTTGTGGTAAAACCAACAAATTTTAACTACTTTTGAAATGTGATTTTTCTCAAGAAGATAAAAAAGGGTTCTTATTTTTTTGAGAAACAGAAAAAATCAATTTTTAGAACCCACCTAAATAAACTTGCAAACATTGTTTTTAACCTAATAAATGATTATTTTCTTGGAAAATAGACCTAACGAACTGTCTAGTTTAAGGATATAAAACCCTTTATTTAGCTGTGTAGTATATAAAATTTCTTTGGAGAATTGTATGATTTTTCTTCCAGACAAGTCATACAAACCTATTCCATATATTGTTATATCAAGATCGTTCAAAACTTTGATTTCATTTGTAGATTTATCAAAATAAGCAATAATATCTTTCGATTCAATAGTATCCACTGCAAGATTAGCCTCTTCAAAAGTCAAAGAAAAACGGTTATTGTAAATTCCTTTTTCCAATTGAAGTACGGCACTTTTTTTAGAAATTTTATAGTAAATATTATTCAAGTTGTCATTTAAGAAGATGTCATAATTATCCATATTTTCAACGCTGTCTACCATAAATTCAACTTCTTGATTGGTATCTATAGTTAAGGTAAGAGGAACTTCTATTTCTTGTTCCAAAGGCTCAATACTTGCAATTGAGTATTTCCCTTCATTTTCATCAAATTGCCAGTAAACATCTGTTGGCTGTACGTCGTAGGCATAACTGTCGTGTCCGTTTTCAAAACCAAATGTTCTTCCTTCTGCTGAAGTCAATGCAATTTGCCTGTGCACAGGAACATTTGATTCATTGGTGTAATTGAAACCGAATTTTGCAATTTTAACGTCAGTAACTGTTGCTGTTTTTTTACGTTTTTTCTTTTTGGATGATTTTAGGAAAACAGAACCACTTCCATTTTCAATTTGGTGTCCTCTTTGTGAGTTATTAAAACAATCGTTCCGGTCGCCTTGGCGCCTACAAAAAAACCTTGAGCTACTGCAACGTAGGCCCCAGGAGACGTATAATTTCCATCACCCAATCCAAAGGTTCCCTGAGTAGGAGTATTTGCAGCAATTCCAGTATCAATATTTCTGGTAGAGTAACCTCCTTGGTATCCTCTTTGGTTATGACCTCCTGTTATACCACTAGTACTTTCTTCACCCGTATGCTCCCAAAAATAAAGCGTACCATCAATAACGGAGGTGTTCTCTGTAATGAACTGAGCCGTATTTAAAGCACTTGGATAAGGATTTCCAAGTAAACTGTTTGAGTCTGCAGTAACAGCAACAGAAATAGTCCCGTCGTTTGGAGTTCCAACAAAAGTAAAATTCTGATCTGTTATACCCATGCTTTTCATCGTGTATCCTTCGCCGCGATTTATAATGCCAGATTGTTTTTTCTGAATCCAATCATAAGCTGTTGTTCCGCTAACATAAGTCCAAATCCAATAATTTGCTATTGTAATAGGCGAGGTCGTTGCACCATCATAACTTGCCCCAGAGAAATTAATATCAAGTGGAGTAGATGTTTCGGAAGTTGGTGTAGTACCATCTTTCATAATATCTCCAACTGTGAAAGTAGTTGCTCCTTGACTTGAGACTACAGGAGATGACCAATAGTGATACCTATAAACATTAGGCACTTTTGCTTGTTGGTCTTTGTATATTTTCCCGTTCCCTTGTACGTTAGTAGTTCCAGCATGAGTTTGTATCAATTGTGCGTCACCAACCAAACGAATTTCACCGTCCAAAACAAAGTCTTCATCAAACTCTAAGAACAAATCATTTGCAACAGTTAATTTGGCATTGTTTTTTACCCAAACACACTCTACACGAACATCTTCATTAAGGGTTGCATGGGTCAATGATGTTTGTGCATCAATTACCATTACCTTGTCAAAATCGTTCGAATTTGTGCTTCCTGCGCCTACAGTAGTTGAGCTATTTCCACCTGTCCATGCATTGAAATCTCCATCCCAAAAAATACCATTTACTTCGGCATAGGTAAAATATTTAGTACCGTCAAAGTCAAAACTAGCAACATATTCATCTGTTCCATTCAAATTGGTACTTGTTAAGGAAATATATCGTACATCGGTTGTAAGGGCAGCATCACTAGCTATTTTTAAATATTTTTGAGTAGCAGCAGTATTCAATACTCCATCGATAGTTGCTTTTGTTGCAGCAATTTGAACAGTTCCTACAGAACCTGTTTCTACAATTTTCCATGTTCGATCCAAAGTGTTTTCAGGAGAACATAATAGAGTACCTGTAGTTACTCCAATACTCTGTGTACTACCATTATTACCCCATACCAAGAAATCTTTATCCAAAGAAAATGTGTTTCCGTTAGCCGCATTATTTGCTACAATACTCGACAAACCAATGGTTACAAGTGCATCCGAATTGATGGATTTAGATTGTTTTTGATTCAAAGCTTTTGCGTCGTCTCTACCAATACCAGCTACGTCGTTATGAAAAGTGCTGTTTGCAGTATAATCCCAAATCTTGGTTGTTTATCTGACAATATATAATCACCTTCGATAATACTTCCATTGTCATTAGTAGCATCTAAGGTGATCCCATATTTTATGGCAAGATAAGATTGTACGTGTTGTTGCTCAATAGCCGAAGGTACTTCTGAGTAAATAATTAATTCCGCAATATTTCCAGTAAAGTAATCGCTCGTATTATTTGCTCCAAGGTAGAGGGTACTGTTGTTACCAGTAACAGTCAAATCATCGTTACCGTGATTGTTTGTTGTTACTTGTTGTCCATTGACATACGAAGTTGCTCTAAACCCTGAAACAGTTGTGTTTACTTGGCTAGATCCATAATTATACAATTGATAATTTGCAGTATAATCGGCACCAATATTATAATCCAGTGCTTGGTTTGCGGAAGTAAAAGACACATTCGGATTTGTGTACTTTTGTGAAAGTTCTTTGTTTGCTGCAGCATTTTCTTCAAAAATCACAGAAGTATTTGTATTGGAAGATCTGAGAACACTGTATACCCAAAGGTTGGCATATGCTGCTGCTCCAAAAATACCATTGGTAATTTCCATTACGTCATCTGTTCCGTTGATGAAATAAGAGACGGGTAAGTTTATTCAATTGTAACCAAAAGTAGGTCCTTGTGGTTGCTTGGGTGGGCGTTAAAAATCACTAAGAGATTGATCATCCAATTGGTACCTAGTTGTTCAGTCACAGCTAAATACGCTCTTTAGCCATTAGAATAATTTCCCCAATACAGCCATGCCTGTGGTATTGTCCCCTATAATCACATCTCATCTCGTCGGAATCAGGTAAATCATTTCAGGGTGTTTATTTCATCATTGACATCAAAACCCTCATTGACATTGCTCCCTTCAAAAATTGTCATCAACACAAATCTTGATGGTGGTATCAGTTCCACTAATAACAATATCAATATCTCCATTTATTGGATAATCTAATAAGCCATCATTGTCGGAGTGTATCCAAATAATCGGGTTATCAGACATCTGGGTTTATAGGTGTCGAGCTGTTGCGGATGGAGTATATCACTTTATAAGAAGTATCCACTCCATTTGCACCTACGCTTCCGTAGGAGCAATGATTGGTAACCAAGTGTTGTTTGTGCTTCGACATTGTCAGGAATCCCATCCTTGTCTGAATCGATATCCAAATGATTCGGCAAACCATCGTGTCGTCATCAAAAGCATCGGCTATCCCATCTGCATTGGAATCCGTAGCAATCAGTTATGACTTGCATCTCACCATTACATTATCTGTTGTCGTCTTTGTTGTAATTAGGAATACCATCACCATCCTCATCTTCCCGTCATGTTGAATTTCAATTAATTTCAGTGATTTAAAAATACCGTCAGTATTCATCATCCAAATCAAACTATCATCATGATACCATCCACCATCCGTATCTGTTCCGCATCTCTCAATCTACATAACACTACCATTCACATATGAATCCAAATCAGGGGAAGTTGTCCTGTTTGGGTGTTGTCAAAACTTCTGTACGTCATTGCTAATCATCACCATTATCATAATTGTTATCCAGTCCATTTACACCTACTGTTCCCGAGAGAATTAATCCAGCCTCAAAAGTATATGAGCCTCCTGCGTTGTCTGAATCGGTTATCGATATAATCAGGAGTATCTGTTCCATCTGTATTTACGGGTGTCAATCCCGAAGGGTAAGCAGAATCAACCATCAACCCAAACACCATTTGGAATAGTATATCCATGGTAGTTGTTGTGCTTCAATATTATCAGGAATCCCGTCATTGTCTGAATCCAAATCCAAATAATTTGAATACAGTCAGCACCGTGCTAGTATGTGTTAAGATAGCCGTTGCAGAAGCGGTTTATCGTTGTTCTCGTAATTTTTCATATCTCCGTGGGCACCAACTATCCCAGTTGAATTTACATTATGAGCTTCGGGTATAACTAAATACCATCGTTGTCCACTATCTAAATCAAAATGGATTCGAACACCATCTCCATCGGCATCAAAAAACATCGGCAATTCCATCACCATTAGCATCTGTATAATCCGTAGATTACTAGCATCGCCTGTTCCGTCATCAGAAACGTCCTCAAAATTTAGGTCCCATCCCCATCTTCATCACCGTCCGGGTCATAGACTCCACTTTCCTCAGTATCAAAAACACCCATCTTCATGGATCAAGCACAAAAGTTGTGGTGGATTAAAATAAGGAATGATATTTTTGGCAAACAAAGACTTTTGCGGACAATTATTTGAACTACTCAAACTGATCCTCCCTGAATTCCTAATCAATCATTTGATTTAGTAAATAGTACACAAAAAAAAACGAGTGAGGTTTGAGGTGGTTATGCATCTTATTTCGAAGAAGTAAGTTACACCTACAAGAAGAAGCTAAACGTGTATTAATTGCTCATGGGTTTCATAAACAAATAACTATCCAAGATGATTTGCAGATGAGAGGGGTGGGGTAAACACAGTCTATATGATGTAAAGGCGGCGACGAAGATTGGTCGATAAAACAACTTAAAAAAGTCCGTACAAAGAGTGGATTCGTAGCAGGGGGAACCGGATGACATATATGACCACCGAGTTCGGCGCTGCTTTTTTAAAAGAAATTAGTAGATTACTAAAGCCTCTGATTGCAATAGTATAGGTGGATTTACAAACGTTGAATGGTAAAAAATAAGCAGACAGTATCGTGGATATCTTAGTGAGTCAAAGACTCCCCCGGAAACAAAAACCACATGCCAAACAATGGCTTATTTTTCCAGAGAACATAGGCAGCTTACCTATCTATTGATGAAAACCGCACACTCTCAAAAGGTGAAATTACACCCCAAAAAAAAGTAAAAATTAA
>JAMKCH010050300.1:0-10421 GCA_023653785.1 Ophioderma brevispina
GGGGGGGGCGGGGGTGTTAAGAAAAATACTATATATATATATGATGACAAATAAGATCAACCAAACCTTAGTAACCATAAATCTAGTTTGTTATGTTTTAAAGGACATAATGGCATGAAACAAAATGACATAATGATAAAGGATCCTTATTTAAATCACTTCCACTTTTATCTGAAAAATCCCACACCTAAAGCTATTTGCATACAACCTGTAACACATAAAAGACCAAATTATATGTCCAATGCCCTCCTCCATGGGTTGCCACCCAAAATACCGCATTTATCCCCTTGCCACCTACCAGACCTCCACAGATGAACTGTACTATCATCTGAAACTACTGTTCAGTATTGAACATTACTTCTCCTACCCCCCCCTCCCCTCCCCCCCCCCTCTGGGTAGTTTTATTTTCGGATTTTCAGAGTATTTTTTATTATGGGAGGGGGGTTAATTACTCCCTACAACTTACTTGCCTTTGTATAAGTACTACATCATGTACATTATACTTAAATACATGAATATGCTAAATATTGTGGTCATTAGATGGTCAGTATATTTTGTTGTCTTATAGGCAACCATAGTACCCCCGGAAATAAACCACATTTTGAGGGTGTGGGGTAAGAATCGGCCTTTACCCTAACATATTCTTATCTCATAAACTTTGATTAAGAAAAAACAAAATGAGATAAACTTTCTTCCCACTGTGACGCTATTCGCGTACCATTGATATAGCACATATAAGTCGCATATTTGAGAGTGCACCCCCAAATACTGCATTTGCCACCTACCAGACCTCTACCAGACCTTTTACTATAGCGGAAAGTACTGTTCTGGATTGAACCCCAAATTACTTTTTTCCTAATTGTGGTATTTTTTATATTTTACAGCATTTCATGTTTATTTCTAATAAGGGGGTACTTGTGAACCCCTACAACTTATTACCTCGTATCCTTACCTACATCAGTACCATATACGGAAAAACTGAAATCAGCTAATTCTTTGTCATTGCACGGTCAGGAGGTCTTATGTCTTCATTATGTACCAATAAAATGTTGATTTTATAATTTTTTGACCCGCTTTTTTTTTTTTTTTTTGAGCCCCCCCGGGAAATAACCCCCTATATTGCAGGATGCGTTCAGGATTCGGCCTTGTGACCTAACATATTCTTATTCCTCATAAAATTCTGATCTAGAAAAACCACTGAGATAAACTTCCTTCCAGGTGAGACTAGATCATTTTTAGCCCGCGATATGTATGTTATCAGAAGAAAATACAAGCCAAAGTATATTCAGCATTGCGCCATTATTGAATTCAAGAGGGCCGCCAAACGAAATTAGTTACAACTTTAAAATATGTTCTATAGAAAACCTTAGTATTAAAAACATGGTATAGAGCAAAATTTTACCTTTTTAGTCACCCACAAAGGAGATGATGAGGAAAATATATTGGAAAATAGCGGCCCATTTTGAAATCCAGATGGCTACAAACATTGGTCTCGGAAAAAAAATGGGAACAACCAAATTGTGTGCCTTGACCTCAGTTTACATAAAAAGACAAAAAATCAAATGTAGCAAAATCATTAAAGTTAACACAAGGACCCATACTAACTGATGTCACTTGGGTGAAAAGAAGACGATGATGAGTTCTCCGATTTGGGCGTAAAATATGGTAATTAAGTATCTTAATATGCATAATTTATGAAAATTATCTGCAAAGGCCTGTGTACGTGGATAGGCACAATTCCTTCGTACATGAAGACTACTATGCCATAGGTGAGGGGGGGTGGGGTGGCTGGAGGAGTGATATGGGCTTTAGGTATGCAAAAGAGATAATTAAATATGCGTAATTGCTGTATCTATGAAACGGTTACGTTCGGATAGGCAAAATTCCTTCGCTACATGAGACTACTATCCCTTAGGGGAGGGGTGGGGTGTTGGGGGGGGGTTAGGTATTGCAGGGTGTTTGGGAGGGGGTGGGGTGGGGCAGGGTGTAGGGGAGGGGGGGGGTTGCACAGGTTTTGGCGAGGGGGTGTTGTGTTTCAGTGTGTTGGGTAGGGGGTGGGGTGGTTTCATGTGTTAGGAAGGTGTGTTGCGGGTGCTGGAGGGGTAAAGTGTTGGGAGGGGGTGTGAGTGTTAGGGGGAAGGGTGTTTTGGGGTGTTGTGGAGGGTAGTGGCGTGTTGCGGGGTATTGTGGAAGGGGAAGCGTGTTTACGGGGTTGGGTGTTGTGGGGATTTGGGGTGTTGAGGGGTGTGAAGAGGGGGTGGGGGTGGGTGTTGCAGAGTGTTGGAAGGGGGTATGGTTTTTGGGAGTTGTGGGGTGTTTGGGAGGTGGTGGGTGTTGTGGGGTGTTGAGGTGAGTGTTGCGGGGTGTTGGGAGGGGGTGGGGTTTTTGCAGGGTGTTGTGGGTTTTTTGCAGGGTGTTTGGGGTTTGCAGGGTGTTGGGGATGGTGTGGGTGTTGTAGGTGCCATTTATCGGCTGTTATGATCGCGCCATTCGCGGGGACATAATTTTATGCATCGCGTACATACGAGTTCGCCTTGGTTTGGTCTAAAATAGGTAGGGTAACAGTTTAAAATTTGGTAACTCAGTAGTGAAGAACTGCAAATTTTATTGTGTGATTTGATATTATCTCTATCAATTTTGGTCTATACTAATTAGAGCTGCATGCATTACACACATATACTGCAAGTTTTCCCCCAAAAAAAAAAAATTTTCCAAATGGTTTCTTTCACTTCTCACCTTCTCACAAATCCCCTGACTTAAGGTGGGTCCCATGGGGAGCTCAGAATTTATAAATAGGCCTAAATCATATTTTCCTAATATGTTGTCACATCAACAAGAGCTATTTGACAGCAATTTTAAAAAATATTAATGTATGAAAGTGATGAATATATACAAAATTCACAATCAGAAAGCAGTAGTGAAAAAAATCTTTCTAAATATCTCCTTCCTTTCCTTGAGATATTGTCCTTTAAACCTTTGGCATTCTCTTTGTTATCTCTGGTCATCGCCATATGCTCACGTCGCGGCACGTTACGGTGCCTTGCGCGACCAACTGGCACACAAAGATCACTATTAGTAGCCAGGTCGTAATGCATCATGCTTTCATACATGCGTCGGGGGCCATTTTGCCCGCACACCAATTTGGTTTGATTTTTATTTACAACAACAGACAACACCAACAGCGTCGCCATTTTTTCCCGTCCACACTATCGCAGCCTGAAAGTGAACCACTTTAGGTGGAAAAAACTCCAAAACCTAAAAATCGAAGGCTCAACAGATCCCCGCAAGGTTTACCCATGCTAAATATGGTCGTAAATGCACCCAAAATTGATAATTTTCGTATCGACACAAAAAAAAATATTTTTATATCAGGTATGCCTACACCGCTTTTATTCCGAGAAACTTTGACGTCATTTCTGCCTTTTCTTGGTCACATCTTGCCGTTTAAACCAATGAAACTGTCAAATTAAACCAGATTGAGCAATTTTAAAAGACATGATCAGCGTCTCTTTCCCGGGTCACTTGGCTCAAAATGGGCGATCACCATTTTAGGAGGCCGTGGCGCAATCGGCCATCTCTCGAAAGATCATCACTGTACGCCTAAAAACACTTCAATTTCCGAAAATGGACAGATAAACAACTCTCGGGATATAATAAACATCTTCATGAATTTTTGGAGGAAGAAATGTGGACAAATACTCAGCAAGTGAAAGAGTGGTGAAGTTGGCTTATTTTGTGTGTCACCAGGATAGAAAATGGCTTACATACAACAGCGTCGACGTAACGTGCTAAAACAAATTTCAACAACTTATGTGTCTTCTCTTTTTTTACATTTCTGTGGTTTCGGGGGGGGGGGGGGTGTATTTCAACCTACCTCCCACTAACAAGCAATAGTGCCATCATAGGAGGATTGTGGAGGGCAAAAATAATTGACCTGATTCCATCCATTGTTTTTGGGCAGTGGGCTGGGCTTTTGGCAACGCACCCACCATGCAAGGAAGCAATGATAGAAAACAGACTGGATGGCCCACTGTTATCATCTCAGAGCCGACCCCCCTTATTGGTAGATTTTCTTTTAAAAAATCAAATTTTTCTTTTATTGCATGTCAGTTTCCTTTGAGGGCCTCTACTGGTACCGCTGGTAAGCATTACTACCTGTCCCAGGGCTGGTTTGACAGGCTAAAACGTCACCCCCATTGGGTTTCTATGGGAATCTGATGAGGATGGTAGCTGGTTACCTGGTAGAATGAAAAAAGAAGATCTACCTATATACAAGGGTGTCATCTCTGAGAGCTAATGGCGGCTATCCAGAACATGCTGCTCAGCGATAGTGAGAAGACCGCTATAATACCGCCATTTTCTAACCGCTAAAACCGATTATCGGTTTTCTATCCCCCCGGAAAATAAACACCATTATATCACAGCCGAAGCTTCTACGCAGTTCCGGCAATCTCATTCCATGTCGTAATTTACCGCAAAGCTGTCATTCCCTTGTGTATTATCTAGTCACAACATCGACTTTCCCATTATTACAGATCGGGGGGAAAACTAACCATCCAATCCGTAAGTGCGATTTAAATACGTTAGTACAATCAATTTAATCATAAATCTTAAAACCCGGACCGGTTTACTCTAGCCTGTAGTTTTGCCGGCATTGTTGTGTATTACTATTAACGTCCGAGCCGTTGGCTTACCTTTAATTGCACTCTACCCTCAAACATACTGCATTTTCCACAATTTCCATCCTTCATTCTTATATAATTTCCTTGTTTCCATACGCAAAGGCCAAACCATCAAACGTACTCTTCTACCACAGGCTGGTTCACAATATATTCGCATATTACAGCGAGTTCAATTTTAACACCCCCGCAAGTGTACTATGTGACTCTACTTTGTTTGCCCACACTCCCTCACTTCACTGCGCCTCATTCCAGGGTAAGTACATCGGCTATGATGTGGCGGTATCATTTTGTTATCACTGCGGTTGCAATCAACAGGTACCCGACCCTGGAAAAAGACAGGTGCGACGCATTTGTAAATAGTTGGCGGTGGGTGGTAATCTTTAAGGCTAAAGGAAAAAGGGCTTCGAGGGTTCTTGGACTACGGTAAATTTTACCGAACTGGAAGGACATTAAAATATATTCCAATGCTGTGCGTCAATTTATTCCATCATGAAATTGAGTTGATTTATTTACAATAATAGCGAAACGAAAACTGATTTGCGTGAATAAATCGCCTTCTTTAAAACTAAAACATGAACAATGAACGTACAGCCCTACTTATTTTCACAAATATCAAAATATTAGGATACATCATAATCATATTCACAATGGGAAAAATGCCTGCATGTGCAAGAAAAAACCACAAACAAAAAACCATACATAACTCCCCCCCCCCAAAAAAAAAAACATTTAAAAATCTTGTCTGTTATTGTTGTTCATTTTTGATTCATTCAAATTTAAAAAAGGTTTAACTTATTTGCATGGGAGATCAGTACATTACTAAAATAATTCCTTGACTGGGCGGCACGCATATTCATGCAAGCTTTTCCCCCGACATGAATAAAAAGCAACTTGTTAAACGATGGTTAAATATAACAATATTATCTACATTACAACAGATGTTTTGATAATGAAAAATGAAAATAAGAACCGATTATAAAGTTTAAAATTCGATTTTGTCCAATACAAAGAGCGCATTTACCAAACTTTTGTTCGGTCAAAGCATGTTTTTTTATACATATCTATCCATACAGCGATTAGCGAACATAAAATTTCAAATGATTTCAACATTGAAATTGATTGAGCTTGTGAGGACTTGACCAATCGGCTCTAATTAGCGTGCCAAGAAGCTTCTATCTAGCTCTACGATTGGCTTCTTTCGAATTAAGAGAAAAAGGATGCAACAAGAAATGGCATAACGACTTAATTTGTGCTAGTTTTTGGAAGATTTTTGTTTTTTTAATTTAAGAAATGTTATATCTATGGTAATATAGGTTGTTACATTCGGAGAGATACAAAGTTTCCCGTGTCGTGTTAAAATGTTTTTACGACTTTGAAAATTGAAATTTTTTATATGTGGGACTGAACGGTGGTATTTTATATTCACTCATATTTGCTATTTTCATCTTCCAAAGCTTGAATAAATCATTAAACTCCATTTATTTTAGTGCAAATTTTGTTTATGGATATTAAATTAACAGGCTTGAAGGTGTGCAAATCGCTAATACTGTTTTAAAGAGCTTATTCTAAAAAGTTTAATTTCGGACCAGAAATATAACGATAAAATTTTTATAGAAACACACCACTTTGCATAGGCTCGCGCCGCATGGGTTCAAACCGAAAGCTTCACTTGAATATTCACCCCTTATAACTTCGTGCGGATGAGACAAGCAGCACGGCAAGCCCATTTGCTATGAGAAGTATGCGTGAATTGGTAGTCGTTCAGACCGGTGGAAGGAAAATCACTAAGCGCATTGTAATGTACGGTAAGTAGTGCAAGTCTGTGGGTATGATCGATGGTGGTTTAGATGATCTGTATCCTTGGTGCGGCCGACATTTACGCATGGTCAGCCCGTACTGTTGAGAAATATCGGCGGAAAAGCGATTTAACTGTGTAATGCAATCCTATTTTTATTCTTCTCGGTATCTTTATTTCGTTTTTTTGGAAAATACGAAGCGCCAGATCGGTATTGACTCTATACCGACAAAAAACGATATATTCGGTTAATCGATGATGCTTAGTACATGCTGCCTTGCATGGTGGGCATGGTTGCCCAAAGGCTAGGCCCACCACCGAAAACTGTGGATTGACGTCAGGAAGGGCATCCGATCAATTATCTTTTGCTCCAATAAATCCTCACACAGCAGTATTGCTGAATGTGCGGTGTATCCGGCCACAAAACCGGATTTAAAAATTTGGTTTAACTAACTAAAAAACTATCAGGGTAATCAGCTACCCTGCTCGTCAAATTTCATTAGAATCCTGTTGGGGTGATGGATTAGCTGGCGACAACTGGGCCCTGGGTCAGGTAGTACTGGTTACCAGGATACCAGTATCAGGCCCACAAAGGAAACCAGATCTGATACATGTACATTTAAAAATTACACACAGTAGAGGTGGTTGCAAAGGTGATAATTTCGGTCAAAATGTGTACAGCCCAACAATATTCAGGTATGTACCTCTATCTAAGCAGGACTTGTATTACCTTATTTCACAGATTTGCTACAAGGGCTATAATATCTTCCAAGGATACCTCAACAACCCTGAGAAGACCAAAGAAGCCTTGGATGAGGATGGCTGGTTACATTCTGGAGACATTGGACAGTGGCTACCAGTAAGTTTCTAAGGCTGCTATTCTGAAAGGGAGTCTAACTTTAGACCTGGTTTCAAACCAGGGTTAGTCCTGTGTGAGTGGACCTTTTTTCCTTCCAACATACTCTAAAAATGTGCTGTAACGGGGAGAAAATTCGTAACGGGGAGGAACGCGGCCCAACCTTGAGGAATTTTCTCACATTTAACTTTCACAGTATTTTGAAAGGAAAAAAAGGTCCATTCATGTAGGACTAACCCTGGTTTAAACCCAGGTCTAAAGTTAGAGTCCCTTTAAGAATACCAGTCAATGTGTTTAATCTGGACTAAGGAAAAAGGCAACTTGTCAAAGCAAAGAGTGTAGGGAATCATATTTTACCTCATCAAAAAGTTAAGTTGTTGAGAAAGATAAATGAGTGGAATTTTTCATTTATTAGAGTAAAAGAAAACAACCACCAAATCTGCAGTGCTAACTAATGCTGGCTTCATACTTTTTGTCGTGCTGTCGCAGTGTCGCAAAACCACAAGTTGTTGTGTTGTCGCGCTACTTGCTGTTTTTTGTTGCCGCGACAAAAAGTGCTGTCGCGTGTCGCTGCGACAGTGTCGCGAGTATTTCATACTTTTTTCGTGGTTTTTGCGGCAGACGGCTCAACATCATGGCGCCATTTGTTTACGTTGGAATAGTCTCACCCAAATCCCAAAATGAATCATTTTTATCCGATGCCCTCACTGCGTAGATTTTAACAATTATGTACATACTTCGAGGGGGGGGTGCATTTCATTGGTCAATTTTTTACGGCATCGGGTAGTGTCGCAGAAAAGTTGAGTTCAAGTCAACTCTTCGTTGTCTGTCGCAGGGAGTTCAGCACGACAACTAATCGATTTATCGGCTTGTCACAGCATGGGTCGGCAGCCTGTCGCGGCGACATGGCAAGGTTTATGGTCCGTGGTACTACGCTTGCGCTGTTGCACAAATTACTTGTCGTTCGACACTGCGACAGCACGTCAAGCTAGTATGAAACCAGCATAACTGATATTGCTTCTTGGGATTATAAATTCAAATATAGTATTGACCTTGACCCAATCCACCTCCCTGCACATGAATATAATGCTATGATTTTTACATTTACTCTGCAAATCTTCATTTTAATACAGGGCGCAACAATTCACTTACCACTGTGATTACAAGCGGTGATGTGTGAAAGTTTGCAACACTCCAAAAATTGTCGCTATTGTCCTGGAAGATCAAGATACTCTCCCACAACTAGATTACCATTAGAGTTGAGTTTGTTTGAACTAAATTTACCACTAAATAGCCTCAAATGATTGTCTTTTCAATATGATGTGGTAGAAGGATAATCGGTTGTGTTATATCATTAGCTAACTTTGCAAACCAAATTGCTTTAGTGACAAAGGTACGACTTCATCGCTAACTGCTTGGAAATTAGGAGTCGGGCAATAATTGTCGCAACTCTGGTTTTTAGAGCAATTCAAAGGGGATTGGGATTGTCCAAAGATGCTGTAGGTTTTACCACTTGTGTGTTTGATCTCACTTGGGGTAAATCATCACTCAATCACACTTAAGGAATTGAGCATTTTTGTGTCGTCTGCAAGAATTGTCAGAAGGCACATAGGGATACTCTGGTCGTATGTCCTTGTTATTGTGGTGGTTGTGTCTGTGTCAAAATGTTGACCTTAATATATTTGCATTCTGTGTGAGTTCCGTAAGGCTACATTGATGTAACTGGTGGAAGGAGGGGGCGGGTGGGGTGGATGTGACATTTTGGTGAACTCTTGACATTGTGACTATGTGACCTTTGGCCCCATTCACAACCGCGACAGCAGACCACACTCGCGGTCTGGGGACCGCAATGTATTTTTGGGTCGCCTGCCCTAAGGCAGGAAGACACATAGGATCACATTGTCACTGTTGTTGTTTGTCTGTTGTTGCTGATGTCCTGTTGATGTCTGTTGTGAAAAAGTGTAACATTTGCATGTAATATCCCCAGCTTTGATAGATTAAAACCAAACTTGGTGTCACAGGTGCAACATGTAATCCCCCACTTGTTGATGATGTCAAAGTCAGCATGCCCAATGTCAAAGGTCACATGCCAAGGTCAAAGGTCATGTTAGGTCCATTTGTTAATAGGCTGAAAAGTAAAATTGACCTCATATGAAGTTTGAAGGTTCAATTGTAACCAAACTTTAAGCATAGGTGCACATGGGATCCTCATTTGCTGATGAGTCAAAGGTCACATGCAAGGTCAAAGGTCAGTGATGTAACGTTGTAAAATAGGCTGAAAATGTAAAATTGACCTCAAATAAAAAGTTTGAAGTTACTTTGGAACCAAACTTGAATCATAGGTGCAACATGGGAATCCCTCATTTTGTTGATAGGTCAAAGGTCACATGCTGTCAAAGGTCATGTGAGGTAAAGTTTGTAAACTAGGCTGAAAATAAATGACCCATAATAAAGTTGAAGTTCAATTGGACCCAACTTGAATCAGAGGTGCAAACTGGACCCCATTTGTTGATGAGGTCAAGGTCACATATCAAGGTCAAAGGTCTGTTTAGTTATCATTCCCTAACCTCGACGGCAGGCGACACAAGCGGTCCGAGGACCGATTATTTTTTTCTGTAAAGTTACAATTGGGCTACCTCAAACAGTTTGCCTAAGGGCCATTCTTGGGGAATCACACACGTCCAAACTTTATTTGGCCCCTTTGACAAAACAACCATCTAGCCCAAGGCAAAACAATTTATGGTTGGTTGTAGATAAACCTGACCAAAATAATATTTCCACTCTCACTATATTGTTTGTTATGTTTTGAGGGCAAGTTAAAGTTTTGTCACGTTGTGTGACTACCCCAAGAATGGCCTCTAACTTGAAGTTGTTGTTTGCTGCAACTTGCTGAAACTTGAGTTCACAACACTGCATTTTAGTATAGATTTATTAATCTGAGGTATTGTAAAAAGCTAAATATTTTTGTACAGTATTTGTAAGATATTTTCAGCCCACTAATTTTGTTCATTCTTGCAGAATGTACCCTGAGATCATTGACAGGAAAAAGAACCTCTTCAATTGGCCTCAGGGTGAAAGTACGGACAGG
>JAMKCH010050301.1:0-11049 GCA_023653785.1 Ophioderma brevispina
TCACCTAAATCAACGCTATGTTAGCTTTGTGCGTCAGGATATAATAAGGTTTATTATAATACCAAAATCTCAGGCTTAGGCTAGGTTGGTTACGACGGACAGTGGCGGGGTTCATGCTAATGATGGGTTTTATTTCCTTTTTTAAAGTCAACGAGAGATTTCGGGCCTCCACATATATTGTGCAATATAAGTGATTTGGATAGACCCTCTAATAGTTTCTTACCTGTATTTGGCTACGAAATGCCTAAAAGTGAAATGTTCATTTGCTCATTTCACAGAGAACCAAAACTCGTTATGTTAGAATCTTTACTAATTATCAATTAGTAGGACTCGTTAGTTTCATCAACTGACTATATTTTTTTAACTGAAGCTAGAATTTTGTGACCTGGCTGTGACTCGTATAAGGCGCTGTACAATAAAATACTAGTAGACGAGCCTACTACTCGTTTTCAGTATCTTACTAATTTAAATCGCAAAACTAGTTCCGGACGTTCTACCAATTGAACCAACTAGCTTTGGTCTACGATTCTTACGTCAGACCAGTGGTGTTCTGCTACTTGATCTACTTGTTTTTTTGACGCCAACATTTCCCGCCGCTGTCTTGCCCGTTGCCCGTGTTTTGAAGCACTCAGCCGTCTCAAAAGAGTCTGAAAAACATGTCTTAAGGGTGCGTAAATAGACTACGTTATATTAGCAGTTTACAACATGGTTTCAGTAATTGTTGTACTTAACATGTTTCACTGTATTAGAGAGCATGACCGCGTCATTGACGAGGATTCTGGACTTGAGTCACATGTGCCGTGCAGTGTACTCTCATGTGTATGATAGTCACAGTAGTGTAGAGTCGCAGGCGTGTTTATTAAAGCTTAACCGTACCTGCGTATGGAAAAAAGCAAAAGATTGTAACTCCTGAACATGCTGGTATAGGCCTATTCTGCATGGTACCAGCCTTCCGGAACCATTCCACCAAAGACCCTAGGGTCTGTTATTCCACACTGTTGGGTGTAGTGATAGGCCTATTCATGGGCATATCATGTGTACCCCTATTGCTATAACTGTCCCTCCCCAGTTGTTTTTCTATCCCGGGATTTGTGCACATGCCTCTTAGCAGACTTAGTAGACTGGTGGCACGGAATCATCCCGGGATCATCATGCACGTCAAGGTGACTCAAGTTCCAGAATCCATAATTGGCCATGCTCTCTATACCATCACAAAAACATGTTGAATGTCACAATTAATAGCAACCAGGTCAACTGGCCATATCATAAAATTTAACCCACCTTTCAGAGCATACTGTGGCCAACTAGTACAAACAGCCCTACCAAATATCCCTACTAAGTGCCCTACTATTCAGTGAAATAGTATAGAAACTGTGCCCTATTACAAAAGTAGTAAAAATCTACATCATTTTTACTAGTTTTAATAAAACTGTAGAAGCCCTCTATACTAGTAGGTGACATTTTTTGTAGGAACCTCCTAAACGAATTCCGTATTTACCATGGTTAGTTTGCACACTCAAACTTGTTCATCTGCTACTACCAGTTAGATAAATTAGTACGGCCCGAAAACTAATTAGTTATTAAACAATCGACAAATCATTGTACTAGTTCAAATTAGTAGCAAGCGAGTCTTGGTTTTCAGTGTTCAATATAAACATGGCTGAATTTAGTAATAGGTTTTCCCGTTCGATTTCTCACAATGTTCATCCGAATTCAACAATTATTTAGTTCAAATTCGTTCCCAAAAATATCGAAACTGTACATTTGGCCAAATCGATCTCTTCTTTGGACATTCCATAGTCCATGGTCAACGATTCAACCTATGGTCATTCAATTTCGTCCCGTGTTATGAATTTAAGCGACCTTAAAAACGGCGATATAATGGGTAATTGAATTACGGTCGTTGGTAACGGAGGTTTAAACAATTGTCTTTTCAATTCGTCGGGTGTTTCGGGGTGAATTTGCTTGTCCTTACTTTTTCATACTCTTCGTTTGTCATTTGCGTGCATCAACTCCAATATATATGTGTGCAACTGATGGCCACCAAAAAGTAAACCAATTTGGTTTAAGTCAACTATTGACTGCTATCCAATTATTTCTTAATTATAGTTGTGAAGAGTAAAAGGTTGGTTTCTCTTTTGACAGAGCAAAATCAAAAACTACATTTAAACATAAACATATATATCAGAATACAATCGAATTGATTTTTGTCCCTACCACAAATTTTCGAATTTATAATCGAAAATCCAATGTATTTAGAGTGGCACTCTCTCCTGAGTGATACTCCTAACTACTTGCCGTCAAAACGTCACTTCCTATCCTGTTAAACAGCCCTTTCCAATAATTTTAGGGGCCCAACGCATGCATATAACCCGCCTCAATATTAGGCCTAATAACGACGAATTCGAAATGATATGTATCATGAATCCGGTACCAATGACAGAATCGTTTTGGCCATGGGCACAACGAAAATTGTAATGACTGACAATTTGAATTAAAACGACGAACCAGTGCGACCCTTGACGAGTTAGAGTGCCCCTGTTTGAAGGCTTGTTTTTACCAAAGACGAACACGAGTTGGCAAATTACAGTTTCGATTTTGGGGACGAGTTTGATCTAATACATTTGTTGAATTGGTATGAACTTGGGCGAATCGAACGGGAAAACCTACATTTACTCCAAAGAAAACTCTCACGTGGGGCTATCTTTATTTAATTTTTTCATAGACAAAGTTTAACAAAAATCAAATTTTTAACAGAATTTTCACAGTTTTTAGGGACACCTTTTATATCTGAATTCTCACTTTGCAACCTTTAAATTAAGCTTCTAAACACTTCGGCATACGTTATTTTGAGCGCTACCTATAGACTGTAAATGAGACATTCCCGATTACACTACCGGAATAGAAATTAAGCCTTCTAAAACTCCCCACAAACTGCTAATCAGTGTGGGGACAGGTTGGAAAACCACCCTGATTAGACAGAATTGATTTTGATTTGATCATTCGAATCACTTTCCCGGCTATATAAGAAAGCAAACACATGAGATTTTTTTTTTCGGGCGGGGAGGCTCTCATATATATCTCTTTGATGCTGATACGGAGTGAAAAAGCCATGGGTAATATTTCAAAAACTAAGCTGCGATTTCACACGCACAAGTATTAGCCTATTGTCCACTGTAGAGTGTTGCATTAACAACACGGGAACAACCTTTCTGTTGGGTAAAACCTTCCGTCAAAGTTGAGAGTTGAGTATACCTACACCAAACGCGGAAGTTAATTTTACCCATCAAGGTTTACTCAAATTTGACTAAGATTTTCCTCAACAGAAAGGGTTGTGGTTTTTAAATACGATTGAGTAAAATATTTTATTTTGGGACCGACGGTTCACCACCATGCCAAGCAAAGAAAGTTGTTTCAGTTTATTGCCCAATGCCAAATGATGTACGAGAGCAGAATCTGGATCTTTGAATCTTGAATCTTTAACGATTTTACTTGTTTAATAAATTACGGGAACCAAATAAACGATAGGCCTACCACCCAAGACTCATGGCAGATTCAGACCAAATTTATGGCTGTACTTGTCGGACGGTATTTACAAATGCGTACCTACCGGGCCTCTAATTATCGGTACAATTTATACCGTTTATTATTTTCTTTTAGATTTTTGGAGGATTGTTGTCGATACTGACATTTAGGCCT
The DNA here is from genome assembly GCA_023653785.1 of Ophioderma brevispina. Classification (NCBI taxonomy): domain Eukaryota; kingdom Metazoa; phylum Echinodermata; class Ophiuroidea; order Amphilepidida; family Ophiodermatidae; genus Ophioderma; species Ophioderma brevispina. The sequence continues at coordinate 3,700 of JAMKCH010050301.1, forward strand.
AAATTTGGGTCAATTATTTTTAAATTACGCCAACTTCTTAGCGATAGCGCTTCGCGCATTTTTGGTCTCGTTAGACCTTGGCTGGAGCACACTGTTGTACAAGTTGGGAATGTTCGCTTCCCTGTCCAGCCTTGTCTCTGTTGCTTCAATCGGCGGCCACTGATTATATCGTGTGACTATAAAACAAGACCCAGACCCAAAACCAAAGCCCCAAGACCCCCTCACTATAAAACAAAGACCCCACCTCAACTTATAAAACAAAGACCCCCCCTCGAACTATAAAACAAAGACCCCCCCTCAACATAAAACAAAGACCCCCTCAACATAAAACAAGACCCACCTCACTATAAAACACAGCCCCCCTCAACTATTAAACAAAGACCCCCTCAACTATAAAACAAGACCCCCCAACTATAAAACAAAGACCCCCTCACTATAAAACAAAGACCCCCTCACTATAAAACAAGGACCCCGCCCCTCAACTAGTACAACAAGACCCCCCCTCAACATACAAACAAAGACCCCCCCCACTCAATAAAAACAAAAAATACCCACCACCTACTAAAAACAAAGACCTCAACTATAAAACAAGACCCCCTCAACTATAAAACAAAGACCCCCTCAACTTCAACAAAGACCCCCTCAACTATAACACAAATACCCCTCAACTATACAACAACGAACCACCAAATTAAAACACAAAGACCCCTCTCAAACATAAAACAAGACCCCCCCAACTATAACAAAGACCCCCCCCTCAACTATAAAACAAAGACCCCCCCCTCACTATAACACAAAGACCCCCAACTATAAAACAAAGACCCCCTCAACTATCAAACAAAGACCCCCTCAACTATAAACAATACCCCCTCAACTCATAAAACAAAGACTCCCCCCAACTATAAATAAAGACCCTCACTATAAACCAAGACCCCTCAACTATCAAACAAGACCCCCCCCTCAACTATAAAACAAGACCCCCCTCAACTATAAAACAAGACCCCCCTCACCTATAAAACAAAGACCCCCTCAACTATAAAACAAAGACCCCCTCAACTATAAAACAAAGACCCCCTCAACTAAAAACCAGACCCCCTCAACTATAAAACAAGACCCCCTCAACTATCAAACAAAGACCCCCTCAACTATAAAATAACGACCCCCTCAACTATTCAACTATAAAACAAAGACCCCCCTCACGATCAAACAACCACCCCCTCAACTCTAAACAAAGACCCCCACCTAACTATCAAACAAAGACCCCCTCAACTATAAAACCAAGACCCCCTCAACTATAAAACAAAGACCCCCTCCACTATACACAAAGGACCCCTCACTAAAACAAGGAACCCCTCAACTATAAAACAAAGACCCCCTCAACTCTAAAACTAAGACCCCTCAACTACAAAACAGACCCTCACAACCAGGCTCAGATAAATTTTTTTTTTTGATCAGCATAGCTTTGGTCAACTTTAACTTGCCCGACTATCGACTGTCCCAAAAAAAACTATAGGGATACACTCAAAAATTCCTTTTTGGCCAAAATTTTAAGTTCATCTCAACTGAAGTTTTACGGATTTTTTAAGAAGGAGTGGTTCCACTTTCATGAGATTTTTATTGGTGTAATTTGGAGGTCTGGTTTAGGAGTTCTGGATACGAATGTCAGACAGTTGAAAAACCTGTTGGGCCATTTTCGCTATTCAGATATCAACAAAAGTTGGCATTGAAAATCACCTTCAAGCATTCTTTATTGAAAATTCAAAATAAATTAATTCTAGAAGTTTTGTTTCTCGTTAATAAATATTTAATACTAAATGTCGCCATTGCTAATACATACATGTAGCTTGGGAAATTCAATTCCACACAGTCTTGTTGTCTCGTCTTTATCCATGTTGCAGCCTAAGGTAGAACCATAAAACACCCGTGTTGAAAGTAAACCTGAGACCTTTGAACACACCACCCTTTCCGTTATTCTCTTATTGCACTGCTTTCTTCATCATATTCCTCCCTGGTCATCTTGGAGGCAGTGGGGATAGGGTCAGGGTAAATTGTCCCCCCACATTAGAACGTTGTCCGAAACAACCCTCCTGGACAAGCGTTGTCCACACAACTTGCTGCAGACTGTTACATTAAGTTTCATGCAGTCCAATTCCCAATTTCCATGCATTTCAGGATTATTGCCCCCTGAGGAGTGAGTCCCTCCTTTCACCCACAACATAATATTTCTGGTGTTTTCACTGAAAAATAATCTATGATTAGTTCAATGCATGATAAATCATTCTCGTCTGATTTGTACAATATTATTTTTGTTTGAAACTGGTTTTAATCCACCTGATGGTACACGCCTTATACCTTTAGTTCTGAATCTTCAGGTGAACTGGGCCATGGTATTTTATCCTTTGTTGTTTCAACTACAATATCTCCGCTTCGGGTCTCATCAAATTGGATTGAATAAAATCCAGGATTTAAGCTTAGGATCTTGTCTAACAATAACCGAGTCAAAATCGTCTGGCAAAAATGTCACTTATATGTTTGTTTATATTTTTAGTTTGATTGTATATTTTTATTGGGCCAGTCTGTATGCGAAAATAAATATATGTGAACGTACCGTCAATCAGTGGCGTAGCCGGGGCACCCCCCCCAACTGTGATGTTCCGTCGGTACAATACGGTCTGTACCGCCCGGTCGTCCTTTTTCCTAAAAATCTTAAGCTGTTGTTTTTGAGCCTTTGTGCATGATATGAAATACAGATAGTTCATAACAAATGCTTACTGCTTGATTGGTCAATAGGCCACTTACTACCTACACTATCGTTGACTGTGATGTTGCATTTTGGAGCGACGGTAAAAAAATTGCGAGCCGGGAAAAATTGTTTTTTTGGTACAGATCCCGTCGGTACATTCACAAATCTTTGTGCCCCCTCTTCAACAAAATCCTGGCTACGCCACTGAGGCGGTCTTTTTTTTTTCTTTTAATTATTTCTTTGCGATCTCCGGTTTATGTCTGTTTCTTTTGATTTGTAAAGCTCCATTCTTCATTATCCCTAATCGTCAATGTTCAGCTTTTTACTGACCTGAAGAATCTAATCTGACTGAATCTCAATGTCCGACGATTCTATACAAATGTGAAACACATTTTGGCTTTTGGCCCGATGTGATCCCCAAATCATTTAAACACAGCTGTGTATTGAGCGGAGCTGACGAGGCGAGTACAAACACGTGTGGCGTTTTATGTTACTATGCATGAATCCCCTGAGTATTGCGCCAAAACAAGCTGTTTTGGCGCAATCCGGTAAGGTGATCCCCAAATCATATTACACACACTGTGTAGGGAGCGGAGCTGACGAGGTCGAGTACAAACACCTGCCAACCCGTGCCTTTTTATTTGTTTTATATGGAAATGCTCCCTGAGTTTGTCGCCAAAACAAAATCGTTTGGCGGCAATCCGGTAAGATGATCCCCAAATCATGTTACACACACAGCTGTGTATGAGCGGATCTGACGAGGTCGAGTACAAACACCAGCTTGGTGACCATAGAGCCGACTTCCGCGCCGCGATTAAGCATCTTCCAAATTGGAAAGACCCTACTGTTTTTGTTTCAAAAACTGGTTAGATAACTGCCACATAACGATAAAAGCTTTGTTTAAAGCTGAACACATCTTTTTCAGAATTGTCGTTCAATTACTTTTGAACTGTAATTCTGTTTTAAGTGTGAAACGCTATTCAAATAATTATCATTCATCACATTAATGATGTCCGAACATCCTCGGCACTACCATCACGATCGTCGAGCAATCGAACAAAACCTTTGAAACTTGTGAGAAAATCAAATGGCGCCAAATCAAACAGCTTTTTTTATAGTACGGTAGGGGCCTACATGAAGCAGAAGAGTTTGAAGAGATCCACGAAAAAAAAGGTGGTATCGCTTTGATATCGTGCATTGGCAAAATAAATCCCCCTTAGTCACTAATAAATGAATCCATCCCATCATTCAAATTAAGGGACGAGAAGGTTTGTTTTTGGCAGGAATTTCCTTTCGAAGTAATATTGGTAAGATACACAACGTAATGGAATGGCGATATATGCAAGGAATTCATAATTTGGGTTTGTTCTTTGTTTTAGTGAGGGGGTCTTTGTTTTATAGTTTAGTGGTCTTTGTTTTATAGTGAGGGGGTCTTTGTTTTATAGTTTTAGGATATTAGGTGGGTCTTTGTTTTATATTTAGGGGCTTGTTTTGATAGTTGAGGGTCTTTGTTTTATAGTTGAGGGGTTCTTTGTTTTCTAGTTGAGGGGGTTCTTGGATAGTTAGGTGGGTCTTTTGGTTTTTATATTTGAGGGGTCTTTGTTTTAATAGAGGAGGGGGTCTTTGTTTTATAGTTTGAGGGGGTCTTTTGTTTTATAGTTGAGGGGGTCTTTGTTTTTAGTTGAGGGGGTTTTAGTTTTATATAGTTGAAGGGGGTCTTTTTTAATAGTTGAGGGGGTCTTTGTTTTTAATTGAGGGGGTCTTTGTTTTATAGTTAGTGGGTCTTTGTGTTTTATAGTTGAGGGGGTCTTTGTTTTATAGTTGAGGGGGGTCTTTGATTTTATATTGAGAGGGGTCTTTGTTGTATAGTGAGGGGGTCTTTGTTTTATAGTTGAGGGGGTCTTTGTTTTATAGGTTGGGGGTCCTTGGTTTATAGTTGAGGGGGTTCTTTGTTTTATATTTGAGGGGGTCTTTGTTTTATAGTTGGTGGGTCTTTGTTTTATAGTTGAGGGGGTCCTTGTTTATATTGAGGGGTCTTTGTTTTATATTTGAGGGGGTCTTTGTTTTAATAGTTGAGGGGGTCTTTTGTTTTATATTTAGGTGGTCTTTGTTTTATAGTTGAGGGTAGTTGAGGTGTCTTTGTTTTATAGTTGAGGGGGTCTTTGTTTTATAGTTGAGGGGGTCAGTGTTTTATAGTTGAGGGGGTCCTTTGTGTTATATTTGAGGGGGTCGTTTGTTTTATAGTGCGGGGGGGTCTTTGGTTTATTAGGTGAGGGGGTCCTTTGTTTTATAGTGAGGGGTCTTTGTGGTATAGTTAGGTGGTTCTTTGTTTTATAGTTGAGGGGGTCTTTTGTTTTTTAGTTGAGGGGGTCTTTGGTTTTATGTTTGAAGGGGGTCTTTTGTTTTATAGTTGAGGGGGTCTTGTTTAATACTTGAAGGGGCTTTGTTTTATAGTTGAGGTGGGTCTTGTTTTATAGTTTAGGTGGGGTCTTTGTTTTATAGTTAGGGGGCTTTGTTTTCGAGTTTGAGGGGGTCTTTGTTTATAGTTGAGGGGGTTCTTTGTTTTATAGTTGAGGGGTCATTGTTTTATAGTTGATGGGGTCTTGGGTCTTTGGTCTGGGTCTTTGGGTCTTGTTTTATATCACCCCACTGAATTAGATGCTAGAACGTTTTAGAATTCTACTAATTATCGGGCACGATTTCTTTACATTACACGCACCCAGTTATCAAAAACGCTTAGGCCAAAAAAAAAAAAACTAGTTTGTCTCAAAGCTTATGAGTGGCTTGAAAAGTAATTCGGTATGCGGTATGTTTTTTTTTTTTTTTAATTTTTAACTCTTTGTCTCACTCGGCAATAAATATCAATGTGCATGCACCCACTGCTCAATTTCACTGTGCGTGTACATCTACCATGGTATCGGAATTCTGCAGTCTGGCCGTATCAACATCAGCGATTTCCTGCCTCGATCCACACTTGATTTCCCCCAAACAAGATTTCAATTGCTATATCTTTAAGTTTTGTTCGTATCAGTTTTGTGGAGGATCCATTTGTTTTATAGTTGCAGATTCCACTTTAACTTTAATATAACTGTAGCCCTCGTTACTTTATCTTTCCCGCGACGTTGCAATGAACCCTATGACCCGCACCCCAGTAAATAAAGTGACGCATTGAAATAAACGTAAATATACCTGTGTTGAATGCGGCGATTTTAAACTGAAGCGGCAAGATTTTGCAGGAATCAATATATCATGATTGACACTCGATAAAACCTTTAATATGTTTATTTAATGTATGGGGCGTCCTTCAATTGGTTTTGCATATGCAACGCAAAACAAAAGCCACTTTAGTGCCATTTATCACCCGTTTTCGAGCCTGCACACTTTACCGGAAGTTATTGCCATTTATTTGGGGGTGGAGTGTTTCACTTCACACGCTGTGCCCAGTAAGTATCGTCTCTGCACGCACGTCAACGTAAAAAAGTAGTAAGTTCACCGCCGAGAGTCGCAGATTGCTTGAATCGTGCCATTTTCACAATTTCAGTTTTCAACAAAATTCGGAGTTCATGAATTTATTCTTTTGAAAAAAAAAAATAAAAAAAGTTCCACTAACTTGTTTCAATTTTCGGAGAAATTTACAAACGACGCGTCGTCAGCTTGAGACAAACATTTTTTTTTTTGGCCTTATCGCGTTATACCAGTTCCCACAAATTGTGAGTAAGTTGTCAAAACGATTACTACGATTTGGGCCTTAGGAATAAGTCCAAAATCTTAACTGTTTCGATGGAATACATTAAAATCACACTATTCTAAATATATTAAAAGTAAACCCCGAAGTATGATAAGTTATCAGTTCTATCTCTTTGATTGGTATTACAGAGTGAGTAATAAAAATTCTACATTCAGGAGGGAAAGGTTAAACGTTATATTTGCTTTAAATGTTTGCTTGCGGTTGGTTGGTTATAGGGGATAAACAGGCTATCAGAAGATGTTTATTTGGCATCTTCGGAATTAAGGTTTAGAACTATGTCAATTTTGCGGAGAGACACAAAAATTCTGTTTGGTAATTAATTATCTAGCAAAATGCACTTCGCCTCATGTAGTTTGATTTCTTCTTGCAAAAAAATATCAGTTTTATAAAACGGTATTGTTTAATTCATAAATTATGGAGTAAAGTAATCTACATTGAAATATTAACCATGTTCAATTCATAAAGAGTCAGTTATTGATAATCACTCCATATCAATGTTCAGTTCAGAATATAATAAAATTCTCAGATTTTTGGTTTTGCATCTCTCTAAGGTGATTATATTGCCACACATACGTATAGGCTACTCCGCGTCCATAAATTGTTTCAAGCTGAATACGAAACGCAACTTTCAATGGTTTCCCTTTGAATACCAAGTGCCACGTGGGTTTAAACCATGAGAAACTGTTAAAGTAAACTATAGTCTACAACAGTAATCTTGCATTTTTATCTTGGATATTCGTCTTTTGTAATATCGGATATTGATTTTGTAATCCCTTAAATTATTCTCTCCCACCCTGACAATTAATTTGGTGTTATAGTTAGATTTCAAAAAGTTACGAGGACCTCATAAAATTTTTAG
>JAMKCH010050302.1:0-10822 GCA_023653785.1 Ophioderma brevispina
GTTTGGAACAAATTTTTCTTTTTCTCAACAAAAGGGGTTTTCCCTCTTTTTATTGTCAGCATAGATGAAAACAAACAACCATAAAATTTATAAACCTTAAAGGCACTATCAGTGATCTCTGGAAAGAGTCCAAAATATTTGAAATTTGCTCAGGATATTCTGGTAGAATTCTACAAGTTATTTTTCCACGGAAAACTGATAGATGGATGAAAACAGCAGTTCAAAATATGAACTTCATTGATTTTCATGAATTCCTTGTTGTAGAGAAGTTGTCGTACGGACAATAATGAGTAAAATATCCGTTTTGTCAAATTGAGATGCTTTAATGGGTGTCATCACTTGAAGGGTATGTATAGGACACCTAGACTTTGTTACAGACCTGCAAACATCTGATTTTTGTAATTTTTTTTTTTTCGATTTTTCTGTTTTAGCAAATCACTGATAGTGGCCTTTGAAAATAAAAAGACCATGGCATGTAAGAGCACCTTGCTACTTATAGTTTCAAGAATAGTGCATTATGATTTTAAATACAAAAATTACTCTGCTTTACTTTCCTTAAGCACAGGTTCTTGAAGGCGTGATGCGTGACCTTATCGCAGCTCAAATTGGAATCATCTCTGTGGAGAAGGACGAGGCTCTTCTGCTTTCATGCACCGTTGCTTTGCGAAGAGTTGGCATTATTAGAAGAAACTACTTGTTTCCTAAGAGACATTATCTAAAAAAATTACGTGCTTCCGTCTAATTCCAATGCAACCAAGGCCAACCACTGGATGTGGTTATAGCCCGATTTGAACTGCAAGGGCATTCTTGGTGGAAAGTTTAATGCATTGCAGTTAACCCCCTTTGCGCCGTGATTTCTAGCCCCGATTTCGCTTCATCATTTCATTGTTTTAGGGTAGAGGGCACAATTTGATCCGTTAAAGTGTTCAAGTTTGGTCTCCAAAATGACGAAATACCAACATTAAGGAAATCCTGAAATCATTGAAAATCGTAACTTTAATATTTCTCAGACCAAAACGGACCAATGCATGGGTGATTTAAAATATATCCGATTTTTATATATTGCCTAACTTAACACTGTCGTAACGTATCTGTCCGTAACGTAATCTGTCAGGCCTTTTTCTCATTAGTCGTGGGCTGTTCTTGATGACAGTCGTGCTTTCATCACCGACTAGTCTCTATACGTATCAGGTATTACCTTCATACAAACCATGGTGTGGTATTCGACTTTATTTATCAACACCGTATTGCAAGACGTATTCGGAGGGATGTAACGTAATCTCGTCAGCGTATGACAGTAACAGGAGGATTTCTTTCATTAACTACGGGCTGGAAATTGTTCGTTTGAAACCAGATTTTTTATACAAAACATGTATATATAACATTGACATGTTCATCGATTTATCACATATTGGAACAAGGTATTCAGTTATTTTTAGCAATTTGTATCCATTCGAATTATTTTAACGTATCTGTCTGTAATATTGGCGACATGCTCTCAGAGAAGTCTTGCGAAACTTTAATAATACCCCATATTACATGTTTTAAACTAACAAATAGTGCATAATAGAGACTGGAGAAAAATGCAATGTAATCTGTGATAGTGTCGCTCTTGTGTAACAGCCAGGGACACATTTTAAATAACGGATCTTGGCTGGCGACATGGCGAAAAGCACGAATTCTGCATTCTGTGAACTTTCCCATCCCGGTTACAACTTCTAGCCGGATCATTTTGAAAACTTAACTCCTAAGTCTAATTTATATTCTAAACATTCTTCATAAAGGAGGCAAAACACAAGCTTTAAAAACTGTGCATGACTTGTGAGCGACACTAAAAAACGACTTTTTGAACCCTTTATCATATCGGATAATGGAAACCTTCGAGATGTTGCACAATTGCATGAAGCTAGCGAGATCTAGCCATTCTGGACAGACCTGCCTTGATGTTGTCAACGAATGTCTCGCCTCGCCTCTAGGCTTTTTCTCAATGAACTGTAACCCTGTATCGCTGGTCTGGCCCACCACAATCTTTACCGCTAAAAGTCCTTGGTGTGGCGAGGGAGGCCCAGGAAATTGTTAGCCCTTTACCGGGAACCCGTGCTAGGCAAAGGCTTGATCATTCACTCTATCTACACAGCTATGTTTTAAAATCTTTGGCTTGAACCAGGGGGTTGACAGTAAAGTTCAGACATTTCATGTAATTGTGATATGTTTTTGCTAAATGTAGTGATATGTTTGCTTTCAATTGCATATTTGTAGACCTGGTTCACTAGCGCTAACTAGTACCACCAGTCATTTTCCAATAGGCATAATATTTTAAGTTATCGGTGAAGGGAGCTATGATGCAGGGAATCCCCGCATGCCGGCTGAATCCGGTATGGGGTTAAGTGCATGGTAATTCCTCCCGTATCAGAGAGACGTTGAACCCGAAAACAAATTTTTATCATACCACTATCATTCCAAAATATTTTTTATTAACAACAAAACGCATTGTCCTTTTTTAATTACAAACAAATATTTGCCCCACGCGTAAACAGAATCACACCCCCCGCTCTGTAAATGGATCGGGCAAGTACGCGGACACTGACCGGATATAATGCGTAGTACGCACTGACTACGCGCTCTCTGACCTGTCACGATATACAAGTACACATCCCCCCCCACAGGAGTGTTAAGACAGCCAAACTTGGGTCCATAACCACTTTCTGGAAAATGGAATTATCAACGTTTCACATCAGAACAAGTGATTTAACTTAAAACTGCAATTTATTTTGGACTTTCCTCTTTGTTATAGAATGTAAACATAGATATAATAGCTCTTTCCAAATGTTCTAACCCTATTTAAGAAACAAACTGTTCATTGCACCCATTAGATTACACGTTTTATACTATGACGAAATAAAGTGTGTGAATCCCTGTGTTTGTCATTTTCATGAGTATGTTTAATTGCATCAAACTATAAAGAGTGTCCCAAAATAAATGCAATCCGCGAAGTTGGTGCTCTAATTTCAAAATTCTGAGCATTATTCAAATTTTATAACATATTCTGATTGATGAACTTGTTTCGTACATCCTGTCCAATTTATTTTTTTTGTCTGATACGGTTCACTAGTTTTTTTGACAACAAAGGCTATTATGTACCCCGCTGTCAAATTACCCATTCCAAGTTTGCCATAGAATCGTTGAAAAGCAAGTTCATCTTGAAAGGTTGAATCAATGGTCTTTTTAACTACAAAATCATCCTGTTCTTTTGTTGTAGTGTTTTTTAAAACTAAACTATGGTCGGTCTTGTATTATCCAATCCCGTCTTTTGCAGTATTTGTCCCTCTACTCACAGTGAAAGTAGTACTTAGCTACTTGGCCAACTTAAAAGGTTTCACTTCAGTGTGTCCCTGACCAATCCTTGTGATATTGCAAAATGCAGCAGGGATTAAATCCAAATGAAAGTGGAAATGGTATTAAATGGAATGTTGAAGACCAATGAGCACAATAACCACTCAACCAACTTGACTTACCATCACAAACAAAATGTCAGTTGTCATTGTAAGCGAGAGCCATTTCCATTCTTTGTCAAAACATGTTGTCTTTCAAAATGCTTTTAATATTAAATATTAATTTTAACATTAAATAAGATAAATATAATTATTATTCCAGCTCTATGCATATAGCTCAGGAGGGAAAGAGACAGAGAAAAAAAACACAGCACCTGCGTACTAGCATGCCTTGATTGCGTATTCACCAGTCAAACTTTGGAACGGCTTAAATTGTTGCTTACTACGTATCGCCTTTGTTCTCAAAAACAGTGAAGCGAATCCAATATGATTTGAACAGTATGTTGAGAAAGGATAGGCCGTATAGATACCTTGCAACAATTTCACCATTTTAAAAATTATAGCGCTGCAATTTACATTATTACACGCGGATGTTTCAGACCCCACTGGAGATAATGTGGGCCAGTCCGCTAAAGTTACATTGTAATATGAGTAGAGCAACATACTGTACAGACAAAAGACTGTGGATATAATAAACAATACAATATTTTAGTAATTTATTTTTTAAAAACAGACAGGATTAGTACCAGGAGATTTTTGTAGTTGAAGACATTTTATTCCACTTTTCAAGTGAACATGCAAGTAGAACCTTTTTGTGGGCCAAAACGTCTAAAGCAACCTTGGAATGGGGTAATTGACAGCGGGTTACATAATACACTTTTTTTCAAAACTAGTGAAACCGTCTAACCAAAATGGACAGGATGTACGAAAAGTTCGTCAATCCAGAAAAAAAAAAATTTATGTTTATTATTGAATAATCGCAGTAATTTGAAATTGAAGCACCACCGACTGGAGGATTGCATTATTTTGGGACACTCTTTAGTGTGACCTGCCATAACAAATGATGGAAAATCACCTTGGATGGGTTTTCTAGAGCCTGCCTGAATAAGCCTTTTCCAATACTATCAACAATCAAAAATAGCAATATTTTGTGCAGTTTTGCATCAGATGAAAGTTGTGATGTTATACACATTTTCAGCCTTTTTTGTTGAGTTAGGGTCTTTTTTTTTGAAAATTCTTTTATGGCATGACACACAACCCTTACCCTATTGGCAGTCTTGTGGTTTCTGAGGGGGCAATAGCCTAGTCAGATTGTCCAAACAAACAGGTGCTTTTGCAGCATTCTTTTAATCTCGGGGGCACTCTGCCAAAAATAAAAAAACTATTTGTTCATTTATAACTGCGAATAGGGAACATAGTACCTTGGCCACAAAATATTGTGCTTGTGCCAAAAAAAACAAGCTTGTATTCTAATTCACCTACTATTGATACCGGCTTGGGCAATGTATTCTCTTATCAACTTCAGACTGATCCAAAATATACCATCCATTAATTATTATGCAGAAATGACTTTCAAAAATAATAATTGGCACTATTGCTGAGAGTCGCATACCCAAATTTTTTGCGTTTTGGGTGGTAAGTTATTGCCATCGGGTATTGCAACCACACAGAAACCTTGATGCATAAAAGTATTTTTATTTTGGCCAAGTTAGACACTCATCATGCAAACTCACTCCAGCAAATACTTGCCATTTTTTATACCTCTGGACCTAATTTAAGAATAAAAACTTTGTCAAGTTAGCAATTGCTTACAAAACAAACACACCAATACCTACGAAATGGATTTTTGGTTGATAGAAGAAAATATCACCTGGCTTAGGTGAATAATTCTTTTATCAACCTCAGATTCATCCAGATATATGATTGATTCAAATGAGGTATATTTCCCAACTGAAGCCATTAGTATCACACCAGTTTTTCAACACTACACTCCCATAGCAGCTGAGCTGCATGCACCATGTTACTGTAAGCACTCTTGCAGCGATATTTGACTGTCAAAAAAAAACACTACATTCTGTAAAACCAAAATCCGCGCTACTGACAATAAAATATATATTGATAAAAATGCTACATTAATACTTGTTTTTTATTTCTAGCACATCATGGTCTTATCTAGCAGAAATAAAAAACATCTCAAAGATACACTGACTTCAGCTCATCATCGCTTATTAACAGTTTTGATATCAACCCACTGTTTTGTATTACTGTTGAAGTGGCTACTAGTAAAGATAAACATGACCCCAAAAGACGTGCAACAGAATGTTTTTTTGGCATTTTCTGGTAGATTAAGGTCAGCCTTACATATATCAAACAGTGCACAAGATTGAAGTCCCAGAAAGTTTTCAACCTATGACATAAACCAAATGGCCGCCATCCGCCATTTTGAAAAACATAAATCCTCACATCGCTGCAATAAATGAGCTAAAAGGACAAAACAAGATGTCATTTCCTAATATTCTAGGCATAACAAATCCATTAAAAAGGGTTTTATGAAGTTGAGATAGCATCTTACCTCTAAATCCAATGGGGCCGCCATCCCCATGTTGAAAAGTCATATTCCTTGTATCTCTGGTACCGGATGGCCCAAAACGACAAGCAAGATTCATTTCCTCTTAATTCTAGCATAACAATCCATTAAAATGTTTTATGAAGTTGAGATATCATCTTGACCTCTAAATCCAATATGGCGGCATCCTCCATGTTGGGAAGTACACAATTCTTGTATCTCTGGTACCGAATGTGCCAACCGGTGCAACAAATGTAATTTCCTATTAATTCCTAGCATAACAAATCCATTAAATGGTATTATGAATTTGAGATACCATCTTGACCTCTAACTCCCATATGGCCTCCATCCACCATGTTTAAAAGTACAAAGTATTTTATCTCTGGTACCACATGGCCCAATAATACAATTACTAAATGGTTGTTTGTAAAGTTTTGAGAGCGCTTTGACGTCTTCAAACTGTCCACTGTCCGCCTTTCAAAAGTGAAACCGAGAAATTTTGGGAAAGTCACCTGGTATTGCACTGATTCCAAGTCTGATCATTGACGGGACCCATTGGGTTGTCCGCCTTCATCTTTCTATAGAATTCAGAATCTATATTGATAGTAAAACAAATACTCTGGAACCAACGCGGTAACACAGGTTACCCTATGGCATGACTTTGAGGAAAACAGATTTCTTGCAGATAGGATACAGCTAGGAGCAAATGCCATCACTGATAAGCACTTCAGAAGCTTTATAGCATACACACATGTTTTAAAAAATCTTTGTGTCTTTCAGACCAAAGTACCTTCATCGAAAAAAGGGTGCGAAAGAGTTCTAAAATTGTCCTCTATGATTGGACCCGGTAGGTTTCTCAACGACCAACATTTTTTCTTAACTAAACAGCTGGTTAGCACCTTTTTGGGGGGTTCTCAGTTTTAAGGAACCATATATTTAGGGTTCCATTCCGAAGGGTGTCCATATATAGGACAAAAAGGTTCTAAGCCGTACTTTTTTTCTTAGAGTGTAAATGTCATAACAGGGCCCTCTTCTGCATATTGTAGAAGTATATCAACAGATTTGCGTCTTCTCCATTTGGATTGTTGACCTACCTTATGCCATGGCGACTGCTGTTTTGCTATATTCCACATCTGCATCTCCTTTTGCTCCAGCAAAATTTGTTATTTGTCTACCTTTTACGATCCTATTTTTTGGCGACGTTCGTCACAGCTCGTGCGTCTTTTTTTTTTGTTCACCGTTTATCCATCAAAGACATACTGATTCTTTGCCATAGTGGTCACTTGAAAATTGCATAATCATCATTATCAATCTTATACTATGGTGCTCCCTCTGGTCATTTCAATCGATTTAAAAGAGTAAAACCTCCATCACAGACATAGTGATCAGTCTTTGGGCACTGTATCAGGTGCAGCAGCCCTTTGACAAGGACACATGTTCGTAATGCCATCATAAATTGTGTTTTATTTGCCTACATAAAAACATGCTTGGCCTCAAAAAACGGATAGCGGATATGGTGACAGTTCATTGCAAAGCACCTTATCTAATGACAGTACTCCAGATTGTGATCTAACCAGTAATCTTGAAATAACTAGGGGCTTGAGTCATCAGTTACCTTGACAGCCCGAGCAGATGCAATGTCTTGACTTTAGTTTTCCTTTTGTAACTATTATAGAAATCAACTTTGTCCCTTCCTTTTCTTTTACGTGTATCTTTGCTACTTTTGAACAATCTTGCCAGAAGACTTCTCAAACCCCAACCAATCAACAGTGAGCTGGCTCCACCGTCTACAACATATTAGCTTCTGCCTCATACTCAAAAGCCGACTAATTGGTGCATGGTTGCCGAATGCAACAAGAACTGCAACAGTAATCTATACATCATGAGATGTTTATGATAGCAAAATGGCATCGCATTGCATATTAGTCAAAAATCCGTAGTGGAAGACACAGTTCTATTAATACTTCTTCTCCATTATGGCAGAAGAGGGCTGTCCTGACCTTTACTTTTGGTCTGCAGAGACAGGAGAAAACATGTGTATAATATAAAGCTAAAATATTCATGGTGACCCTGTGTTATGAGCTTGTTCCAGAGTATTTTGTACTCCCAATATGGCTTCGCTGATATATAGAAAGTGTAGGCTGCAATGCAATGGTCCCCTGTTCATTGTCCAAGAAGTCTTAGTCGTTTATGGTAAGGCATACCAGGCATTAACAAGCAGAAACTAACCTCTGGTAGAAACCACTGATGGTTTGCGGCCGAGATATCGATTAACCTCCTTTTTTAATAAGCCGGTCAGATGATAATATCAGGAATTGCGCTCAGAAGGGCATACCAATGGGACAGTTGAAGAAATAAATGATCTCTGATGACTGACCAGTGTTAGATCTTTGGGTCTCAACTGCAAGGTCATAAGATCTGGTACTGACCGCTGGAGATGAGAGTCTATACTCCTGAGTTTTAGGCATCAGTAATTGGCAAAGTATTCAGGAGCTTCCCGATAGAACCATGCAGTGAAATAGTGTAGTTTGCTCCAAATGCTCTTCGTTGTTATAAAACCTGAAGATTTCCACCAAAAACCCTCCGCTGCAAACTAAAATAGCTCCTCTGTAGGAGAACATATGTACAGCTCATGCAATGGATTTGCAAGACTGATGGTAAAAATTCAGCTGACTGGGGCTGGGTATACAAAGGGGAAATTATTTCCCCTCATGAACAGTCCTGCACCAGAGTTTCCACCGGAATGATCAATGCCCTTTTTCTTCAGGATGCATCACAATTAAATGTACCTGCAGAAATATGTGAATGCACCAAACACAGCTTGTGGACATTCATGTCAAACTCATGGACAAGATCCAGTCTCAATAATGATAAACTGTAAGACTAACTATAATATTGTGGTCAATCTCATCTGTTTGCAAGTGTCTTGCCACATGTTGGTGATGCATGTGAATAATGTGAAATTACTTTCTGCTATACTTGAAGAATTACACATTTACTGTAGAACAGCCCGTGGGGGGGCCACTTGTATTAAAGATGTGGATATGATGCTGAACAATAAAACGCGTAAAAAGGGTATCTTTTTTTCCAGCAACGATGTAACGCGTTACATTGGTTAGGGGGTCAAAATCACAAAATATGGAAAAGGGTATGTTTTTTTCTAACCCTGAAAATTGTGATGTACATATATCTCAAATTAAGCAAAGATCAAAACATCTGTAAAGGCACAGCACGATAATAGAAGGTATATTAATGACACAAGGCCTTACTTGCTATACAAAAACTGACAAAATACTTCTTCTTAGCAAAAACAGAAAAAAATACTTTTTTAGGGTATGCTTTTTATTAGTCGCTTTGAAATAACTTGTTTAGGGTTCTTTTGAAAGTCCATGTTCCCGCATCATATCCCACTTTGGAATACACTGCCCCCCCCCCCCACCCCCCCCCGTTGTAAGCACCGTATTTAAAGAAGATAGATTTATAGCTGATAAAATCAACATGGCTACAACTTTTGGACAAATAGTCAACTAAAATATCTTTTTTTTATTCTATAGATTTGTAATGCGGAATTAATAGAAAATGGCACCTAACTTTCATTATCTCTTTCTGATGCTATATAGGAAGATTTACCTTTTCATTATGTTCAATATGGACGTGGCCCATTTGAAGTTCAAGGTGCTCTCAAAACTTTAAAACCACATCTTACTAGATTTCTTATTCCTCATGTTAATCAAAATTACACCTATTTGCCATTTTTTGCCATCTTGGTGTCACCGAAAAAAAATCATACTTTTCACAGGCGGATGGCAGCATATTGGATTTAGAGGGCAAATGATATCTCAACTTAATAAAGACTCATTTAAATGGATTGGTTATGCAGAAATTAGTAGGAAATGCTTCTTTGTTTTGTCATTTTGCCATCCGGCACCAGAGATACAATCTAATTTGTACTTTTCAACATGGCGGATGGTGGCCCTATTGGATTTTGAGGGTAAGATATATCTCAACTTCATAAAACCCATTCTAATGGATCTGTTTGCTAGAATTAGTAGGAATGACAGCTTTGTTTCCATTAGCTTATTTATTGCCAAATATATGGAGGATTTATGTTTCAAAATGCGGATTGCGTCATTTTGTTTTTGTCATAGTTTGAACGCTTCTGGACTTCGATTTTGCGCACGTTTGATGATATTATTGAACTGACCTATACTACCAGAATGCCAAGAACCGTCTGTTGCAATTTTTTTGGGTCATAGCTGTGGTACATTCATATTTTGATCCACTATACATCATAGGATTCACTGCCCAGTATTCGGTTCCAACAATCACAAGGCTCTATCTCAGGGAACTCCAAACATTGCCGTTCACTGTCATTTGTTTGGACCGATTTCTACGGAAACAAAATCCTAGTCATGCACACTTCTTCATTGATTTGCATAATCCAACATTTTGAGCTATTACAAGTGCTTTTTTGTAACATTTACTCTAGCTTGTTGGGGCTGATGCCACTTAAGTGATTGGGTCACGTTAGCTGCGCACCAGTCCCCAAGCAGATATTTTCGCCAAACTTGTGACCTTGGCGTTCCCTAGCTGTCCGCGCGCGAAAAAAACCCCTTGCGTACATGTCGATCTTCCGAATATAGCAAGCACGCTTTAGCCCTTTACCTGTTTCCAATAAAGTACGTGCAGTAGGCCCTCTTTGCTGTTCCATAATTTAAATGCATATTATCACAACCTTGAGTCAAAGATTATATTACTACTTATAAACGAGCCATCAATTAACTACATTCTTCTTTTTCCCCGAAAATAAGCAGCTTCTCGCCTGATTGTTTCAACACCTTTTTTCATGTCGTATCGAAGTGTGTTTTCCTTTATTATTCCTAGGTCCGGACTCAGAAATGTCTAATGATACAGCTCAGATACA
>JAMKCH010050303.1:0-20041 GCA_023653785.1 Ophioderma brevispina
AAAATGTTTTTACGTCATTGGTATAAGAGGTGTCTAAACCCAATTCCTAATTTATATCTAACATCAGGACTTAATAACAGTTGGATACTTTTAAAGGTGGTGGTTCCGATTTATATTTTAAGTGTTCTCTCGACTGATATGAGAGCTGGCACTTGCACATACAACACATCAAGTACCGTGGAAACAAACTTTGCGGTTTTTGAATGGTAGACGCATAGATGCATTGTTGCAAGCCCATTCACAATACATGTGGGTGCGCCTTTAAATAAAGTGGTTAACCACAAAACGGCGGTTTTTTGTTTGTACAATCTTTGGGAATGAAATGGATTCGAGGGCCAAAATTTCATGACGACAATGAAGAAAAATACTGGCCTGTCATCTAATACAAAATCCGATACTCACTTCCGGGTAAATACGGGGGGTCCCAAAGACGGATCGGAACAAACAACGCCCTTTAAGTAATATTTCCTTTAAAAAAAAATCAATTTTTCCAAGATGAATATTGTAAGCTCGATCGCATAGTATGATCATGAGCAATTGGTAGGGAAATCTAAACTTTTCATTTTAACCACTAAGTAAACCTCCCTCGCCACAAAAAATGTTAAATGATCCATAATACACATGCCTGATATTATGAAGAAGCTAAAGGTATGATCTGTATTTAAGATTCCGAAAATATTATCTTTTAAAAAAAACCAAAATAGATGAAAGTTTTGACAAAACTGAAAATATAGGGTGGGCGGGTAACTGGAACTATTGGCCTACTAACCAAGTTTATAAAACAAAAATAATGTAAAAAATCAGAACCAAATGCCACTAAAATACACAAAAATACACCCCGTTGATGAAAATATGAAAAGCAAGAGTTTTGTTTCATGAAAGATGTGGCGTGTATTATTAAAAACTAATTAAAATAAAAACATCAATAATAAATAACAATGAACGAGCATAAATAAAACGAACAACGTTGTAAGTAATTAAACGTTTAAAAAAGCTATCATTAGGCAGATGCAGTTGAGCCAATATTTTAAACTCGTAGCGGGACCACGATATTAGGAGGCTAATCATATAACCCTCATATCGCACCTTTTTGGGAAAAAAAAAAAAGAACCTGTTTTTTAGTACTAATGAATACGTTTAATGGAGACATTTACGGTCTCCTGAACTTTTTCCCTTTAGAATTGACGGTTTCTTCTTAAAAAGAGATGAAATATTATTTAAAATGCAAATGGAAGGGTAATCCCCTAGAATAACAAAGGATAATATTGAATATTAATTAATTTATTACATAACTATCAGAGCTCATTATAATCTAATGATTATTCAACTTTCTCCCTAATATACCATTTGTAAGATTTATATATATATATTATATATATATATATATATATATATATATATATATCTATATAGATAGCATTATATAGATATATATATAGATCTTTATATATATATAAAATCTAGGCAAGGAGACTATCTTCATGCAGAGTGCTCCAATGCTTGAAAGCAGAGCGAGATAATTGAATGAACCTACTGGAACGGTAGTTTTTTACTCTCTCGGAGTTTTTCACCACGCTTGTTGCGATCCATCAGACACTGCTTGCTATTCGGTGGGATTCGAAGAATATATAGCGTTTTTGCGGACGTCGTAGAGAAATGTTGGTGGTCGTAGAGGGCCGGCAAATGAAGATGGAAAGGTGACAATTTGCGGACGGCGGAGAGAGTAATGGTCGTCGTTTCCTATGTGATGCTGGAGTGGTTTTTGCAAGTAGAATTTGTTCCTCGGGGCGGCACTTGGATATCATTTCGGGTCGCTTGTTGAGTAATCTGCGTTTGTCGGCATTGCTGATGGCCAGCTTTCTCGGTGGGCATGAAGTCGCATTTTCTTGGTTCCAGCTCTGGATTACGGGTGGAAGCGCTGGATACAATGGACCATGTGATGTCGTATGGTTGGTTGTTCGTCTTCGGCTGCCACGTACTTTGAGAGTTTCTGTGCGGTTCTGGTGCTTTTCATTTCTGAAGGAGTCCTTGTGTTGTTGAAACTAGTCTTGAACTGTGGTTCCGTCAGTCCGATGGTAAAGTTTGGTTAGGGTCCCTGGTTCGCTACACTCTTGACCTGTCGGCGCTGTAAAATGATGTTAGTTTCAAACAGTTTCTCTTGCAGCGGGGCCAACGTCCTTGTGCGGCAAGTTGCATCCATTTGTTATGTTGATTATCCTGCGGCCGTCTTCTTGTTGTGGGTTTTTGAATGATGCGGTCGACGTTTGGGCATGACTGTAGCTTGATCTTTGACGGTTGTTCCGTTTGAATATCCCTTTGTGGATTTTGGATCCGGCCTGGGAGTGTTTGTCCGTATGAGCTTGATGAATGATCGTCCGATGTTGGTGGACCCGTTTTGCTGAAGGAGGGTTAAAAACCATGTGATGTTACGTTTAGTTTGCTGTCGTCCTGTTGCACGGTTTTTTTTGTGAGTTCCTCGTTGTATCCGCTGATTTTCAGAGCGTCCCGTTGTAGAATGCTGATGCATGTTTAAGGTATCTCTGTTTATTAATATCTGATGATACGTCTGCTTATGGAGGCATGGTAGGGTTTCTTGATGATGTTTTTGTGGGTGGTTGGGAGGTGTGGATGTAGACTGGTCGGGTCCCCGTTGGGTTTTTTGCGGTATGGGTTTTGTAATATTGCCGTTGTCAGTTGAGAGTGATGTCGAGGAAGTTGGTGACTTTCAGGTTTCAAGTCGATGGTGATGTTGAGGCCTAGATCTCTGAAATGTCTGATATGTCCTTTCCTGATTCTTTTCTGTGGATGCGGTTCCGAGTTCTGTGTAAAACTGCTAAGCCGTTCCCGTCTCTGTATAGTCCAATTTTTCCCCTTGTCGACTTCTTGGATAGTATGTTGAGGATGTACAAGCCGATGAGGTCACCAATTCAGCGCCGGCGTAGCTGCCCATGGTGACGTCGAACAGGTCGTGGCACAAGTCTTATTTTCTCTTTTGTTTACTACACAAGTCATTATTTTCCTCTTTTTGTTACGACAACAAGTCATTATTTCTCTTTTGGTGCCACAAGTCATTATTTCTCTTTTTTTCTTCCAATGGTTACCTCGTCGAATAGAAGCGACTTCCTGGAATGGAGGATGATTGCGATGTCCTGCCGGAGATGTGCGAGTATTGTCTTACGAACGTCCAGTGCTTTTCTTCTTTGAGTATTCCCCTGTGTGGATGGGTAGAAGTCGATGATGTCGAAACTGATGAAGGTTGTGCTTTGGTCTTTTGTCTCAAGTTTCTGGAACCATGTATATACTGCGGTTGAGTTGAGCCACTGGTTGACTGAAGTTGCAAATCTGATGTGCTGGTTGATTCTGTTCGAAATTTGGGATTTTACTAATGACGTCCGATTTCGCTTTTTGGCCTGGTTTGTATGAGTCTGCATGGTGAACTTGTTTGCAAAATTCTCTTTGTGGCGTTAAGCCGTGATGGACTGCTTTGTCTTTTTGCCATGGTGTCCATTCTGTCTGCTGTGCCAAGTTCTTCTGCTCTGCAGATGTTTTTTGGCTTCGGTGTTGCATCTGGTCGGATAGTTTGAGTGTCCCGCGGTTTTTATAGGTCTTAGTGATATTCTCTCGTAGGGGCTTTTTCGTGCGGTCTTGCTCACTTTATACAGGTTGCTTGTCTTGTCGGCGGGGATGTACAGTGCGTCGGAGGTCCCTTTTATGGATTTGAAATGTCCTTCTTTAGTTGTTTCTTTGGGAATTCGTCGCTGATAGGTCGAAATTTATGCCTGTCAGGAGGGTTTACATGTCTTCTCGAATGTTTCAGTTCTGCGATTTGTGGAGGCAAAAACCGGCGGCTCTAAAGTCCTAGTGCCGGTCCCCCCCACGTCGTCGTCCGTCGTCGTCGCTGTCCCTTCTTCTTTCTTCAGGTAGAATAGTGCTTTCCATCCCATGCGTTTGCGGGACTTTCAACTTTTCGCGATTACTTTTTCTTATACGAGTTGCTGGTGGTAAATGAGGTAATATTCTTCGGTGAAAATAGCTGAGATTAAGCCTGCGTTGGGTGTTCATTGGTATACTTTGCAGATAGGCAAAGAGTGCTCGACTGAAATACAGGAGCGGGTTGTAATAGTCAAGGAGACTATCTTCATGCAGATTGCGCCAGTGCCTTGATAAAAGCAGAGCGAGATAAATTGATGAACCTACTGGAACGGTATTTGTTACTCTCGGAGTTTTCACACGCTGGTGCGATCATCAGACAACCTTGCTGCCTATTCGGTGGATGCCTAAGAATATATAGCGGTTTTGCGGACGTCGTAGAGAGAATTTGGTGGATCGTACATGTAGAGGCGCAATGAGATGGAAGGTGACAGATTGCGGGACGCGGAGAGATTGTAGTCTATCCTAGTTGAATGCTGGATTGGTTTGCTAAGTAGAATTTGTTCTCGTGGCGGCAACTTGGATATCAGTTCGGGTCCGTTGTTGATTCAGTCTTCGTTTGTCGGCATTGATGATGGCCAGCTTCTCGGTGAGGCATAGGTCCCCCGCAATTTCTTGTTTCCCCGCTGGAGTACACGTGTCGGGCGCTGATCGATTGACCCATTGGAATGTGTTGTTATACTTATTTCAAACACATTTGTACTAAGCAAGTTGCAATATAACTTCACGAATTCAATCTGATATTGTTTCCTAAATGTCTACCGTTTTCTTCCTACATAAGTATTTCCCAACCACATAGAACAAAACCCAAAACAAGACTCACTCCTTGGGGCGCCCCCTTTCCTTTTTAGAAGGAATTTTTATTAGTTAATGCCTGGCCAGTTCAAATCAATGAAACAGCAACGAGTGTGGCGAGCTGAAATTTTCCACTAAACAGGTGGACTGAATAAGCGTGGAGACAAAATATCAATCAATGGCAGTAAATTCTTGTAAAAAAAGTCAAACATAATAACCCTACATGTACCTTTGGTCTTGCTCACATAATCATAGCTCTATCACTTCCCTGGCCAGCTAGCAATAATGCTATTTGGGGCCGACATGGAAACGGCCTACAAAAAAAATTTTCTTTCTTTTCTTTTTCTGCCGGACCTTCAAAAGAAAGTGGGCAAAATTTTTCTGTCAAATATGTGCATGAATCACATTTAGCACAAAGTCCTACAGCGGCCCAGTATTTGGGCAACCTCGTGCTATCTGGGCCTGTATTTGAACCTTTTTGTATAAATTATAAGAGTTGTTTTTTTTGTTTTAACACATTTTTCCTTTCCTTACTTTGAAACTTTTCTGCATTGTATTTTTTTTTCTGGGACCTGCGGTACCATGGTCCTGAATTTTTGTAGGCCTGCGACAGATAGGCACAAAGCATGTTATATATCTCAGTGGGGCAGGAGCTCCAATCAGCAATCTGTTTTAGAATCATTGTTTTATCAGTGATTGGTCAACAATCCTTTTACTATTTATAGCCAGGTCTTCCCCTGCTTTGTGAGTGAAAACAACTTTCTTAAATGATCGCAGGTAAGCCATACATGCGCAATTTATTAGCCAATTAAATCGCGGTATGGGCACTTGCCTCTTGACCAAATTAAACAGTCGTCAAGAACTTGTGCTTCCAAATTGATGCACTTTTCTGTGCATACCCTTCTTGTCTGAGAAATTTTTGGCAGCAAACTGTACCTACTTTTGGACATGGATGTTGATCTGTGGGTTTCTCAAGTTTGGTTTTTGGGTAGAAGTTGCACATGTAGTACCCTCTATCTATACACTTTTTTTGCCAAAGGGATCCATAGCTAAACCGCGATGCAAATTTTGGGCCAAATTTAAACACACAAAATTTGCCATTTTTAAAATTTGAAAATTGTTGGCTTCAGATTGAGATAATAACGACTAATTTTTTCCACAATTTTTTGAAATTTTGGCTCTTCTGATTGAGAAAATTGGACTACATGTAAGGACATGTGCATTCTCTTTGCGTCCCCAAATTAACTATCAAAATTTTTTCAGAACCAGAAAAAAATTGGATACCTATGTATTTGGTGGGTTGTGTCACAGGTCCGTAATATGTTCCATATTTTTATAAAATATAACAATGTTTAAAATAGCAAGTTTGACCCACCCTAACTTGACAATTTATTGCAACAAATTAACTTGCTATGCTCTACAGTAAAAATATAACTATACATCCAAATCCAGATCATGGATCATATTAATTTCTATTTTGAACAGCGCCCTCACAAACAGTGTTGACGTCCAAAGGGTGATGTTTTGACCCGATTTTGACACACACCACAATAAAATCAAAATCCTACTATTTAGCATGGGAGCATCATACATGATTATATCATATAATGTTGTTTCCAAGAGTAGGCCTAAAACAAAATGTTTTTTTTTATAATTATTTTCATTTTTTTTTAATTGTCCCCAGAGATGCCCTCAAATCGCACAAACAAAGTGGCAACGTCAACTCATTTGCAAACATATTGAAATGGACATTTTAAAACCAAAAACACCCAAAGACCATTGATGATAGCCAGCTTCTCGTGAGGCAGAGGTCGCATTTCTGGTGCCGCTGGAGTACAGTCGGGCCTGGATACGATTGACCAATGTGATGTCGTATTGTTATACTTATTTAAAACACATTTGTACTAAGCAAGTTGCAATATAAAACTTCACGAATTCAATCTGATATGGTGTCTACCGTGTTCTTCTTTCCTACATAAGTAGTTTCCACCCATAGAACAACCCAAACAAGACTCACTCTTTGGGGCGCCCCTTTCCTTCCTTTTTAAGGAATTTTTATAGTTAATGCAGCAGTTCAAAATCATGAAAACAAGCAAGAGTGTGGGGAGCTGGAAAATGTTCCCCTAAAAGAGGTGGACTTGATAAAGCGGGAGACAAAATATAAAAGGCATGCAGTAAATTTTGTAAAAAAATCAACATAATAACACTACAATTGACCTTTGTCTTGCTGTCTTGCTCACATAAATCATAGATGCTATCACTATCACTTCCCTGGCCAGCTAGCAATAATCGATTTCCGACAGGAACAGGCTACAAAAATTTTCTTTCTCTTTCTCCGGGGACTCAAAAGAATGGGCAAAATTTTCTGTCACATAATGTGCCATGAAGCACATTAGCACAAATCCTTACAGCTGCCCAGTATTTTGACACAGTCTGGTGCAATCTGGGCCTGTATTGGAACCTTTTGTATAAATTTAAGGGTGTTTTTTTTTGTTTATTTTTCTACTTTGAAAATTTGTCTGCCGGTGTCAATTTCTGGGACCCCTGCGGTACCATGGTCCTGAATTTGTAGGCATGGACAGGAGCTCACAAAGCATGTTATATATCTCAATGGGCGGGAGCTCCAATCAACATCAGTTTAGATCATTGTTTTTATCAGTGATTGGTCATCCGTGTATACTATTTATAGGCTCAAGGTCGTCCCCTGCTTGTGATTGGAAACAACTTTCTTAAATGTTCCGCAGGTAAGCCCTACAGCGCAATTATTATCAATTTAATTCATCAGTATGGCACTTGCTCTTTTGACCAATTACAGTGTCGTCAGACTTTGTGCTTTCCCAAATTGATGCACTTGCTGTGCATACCGTCTTGTCTGAGAATTTTGGCAGCAACTGTACCTATTTTGGAAAAAAAACATGGATGTGGTTTCTGGGGGTTCTCAGTTTGTTTGTAGAAGTGCACATTTGTACCCTATCTATACCAATTTTTTGCCAAAAAGGGATCCATATCTATACCAGCGATGCAAATTTGGGGCCACATTTAACACAAATTTCCATTTTTAAAATCTGAAAATTGTTGGCTTCAATTGAGGACATGAGACTATTGTTCCAACAATTTTTTGAACTTTGGCTTTCTGATTGAGAAAATTGGACTCATGTACGAGGACTTGGGCAGTCTTTGCGGTCCATTACCTATCACAATTTTCAGAACCAGAAAAAAATTGGATACATAATTATTTGGTGTTGTGGTCACAAGGTCATTAAATAGTGCCTATGTTAATAACAATTAACAATGTTTAAAATATCACGTTGGAAACCCACCCTAATTGACATTTATTGCAAACAAATTAACTTTGCTATGCTCTAAGTAAAATATAACTACATCCCAATCCAGAAATTGGATCATATATATTTCTATTTTGAACGCGCCCTCCACAAAGACAGTGTTGGACGTCCAAGGGTGAGTTTTGGACCCGGATTTTACACACCCCCAATAAAAAGCAAATCATACAGTTAGCTGTTGAGCACATACATAGTAGATCAGGGGAATATGTGTTTTCCAATATGTTGCCTAAAAACTAAAATGTTTTTTTTTTAAGTATTTTCATTTTTTTTAATTGAAACCAAAAAGAAAAACCAATTTAAAATTCTTCTGTATAAAAAAAATAAAAATATTCAAATTGAAATTTTAAAAACCAAAAACACCCGCAAGACCTTGAAATTAGCTATTTCATAATCACCCCCAATTAGGACAATTGAAGTGCCAGACAGCCTTAATTGTGTACATCCATTTCATTTGAGTGTCCCTCCCTGGGCAAGCGACTGATCAGATTTCCTGATGAGGTCGCACTCACTTTTTCAACATATCATGTTTTGGTTGCCTGACATAATGCTTGTCAATAATCACACGTTGAATAACTAACTCAATCTAAGTCTTCATATAGAATTCACAACCGTTATAAGCCTTTGTGTATGCACGGTATCCTATGGCACTGTTAACTGTGCATAAAGTTTTAACTGCATAAAACAAAAAGTATGATTTTATCTCTAATTTGGAATTAAGCATTTTAGGTGTCTATCATTAGGTATAGAGTGATTATTTTACTACTGTACAAAATGATATTTGAAATCTCTGAGTTTAAGCCTTTTAATGTGTAATATGGCTCTTTTAATAAATAGTACCGTCTCTATAAGACTTCACCCAAGCAATTTGTAGAAAGTTATTGTTTTTTATAAATAGTCAAGCCTTCGAATTTCGCAACTCGCAGCATGTATTATTGGTCATCCTTTAATAACCAACTTTGGAGCTCAATAAAAGGCCGTTTTGGGTACCACCATACCATGAGCTGGGATAAGCAGATAAATGCTATTGCAACAATAGTGGTGAATTTTAACATGGTGTTGTGAACCCCTTCAATGCTTTGTATAGTTGTTGACAAGCATATTAGGATGTGTGATAATCCAGCAATTACCTTTCAACTCAATTCTCCCTTAAATAAGATGTTCCCAGCATGGGGCTTTGACTTCAGTATAACAAAAAAGGAAAGCTGATTATCACACATCCTTAATATGCTGTCAACAACTATTACAATGTCCTGTATCCTAGTGATATTCCAACACCATTGTAAAATGCACCACTAACCTCTCTGTGGCAAGTAGGGCATTTTACTCGGCGGACCAAGCTCATCTCCTAAGGGGGGGGGGGACCGCCGGGGGTTGTAGAGCACACCAGGGGGGTGGGGTTAGGAGTCTGAGAATTTATGACAATAATACATGCTGGCGAGGGTGCGAAAGGCCGAAGGCTTGAAGATTAAGAAACAACAATACGTGCTAAAATGGCTTGGTGAAAGTCTTATAGACGGTCCCTAATTTAAAAGAGCCATAGTACACATTAAAGGCCGACTCAAGATGGCAAAAATATACAGTTTGAGCAGTAGTCAATAATCATCGATACCTAAAGAAAAGACACATAAAATGCTTAAGGTCCAGTAGAGATAAATCATAGCTTGTTTGTGTCAGGCAGTAAACGGTGATCACAGTATAACGAGTGCATATGAACCGGGCATACAAAAGTCTTATAACGGTTGTGAATCTAGAGAGTGTCGTGTTGGCTTAGTTAGACTGTGTCCAAAAATTATTACAACAGAATTAAGGCAAAAACATCACTCAGACTCCACTCACAATGATTCCATCGCTCCCACGCAACCATGTCTTCACTCGTCAAGCCCCACCTGACACCAAATGATGTACACACACACACACAACGCACTCTCAACAGGCTAAAGACACCAACACTAAAATTCAAAACCAGAAGACGATCCGATTAACAGATCCCATTTCTCTATTCTCTGGTGTGCTGCTTTTAAACCTCTAACTTACAAATGTTTACAAAGGAGGACGGCCACTGTGTGAAGGTACATCTCTACAATTAAAAAATAAAATAGAGAATTAAAAAAAAAACCTGAGTTACCGACCATGGAAACACAGATCCGGAGACTCATTACGCGCACCACTAACGATAATTTGGCTGGTATTTGTTCAAATCCTCAAAACATCACCCTTTGACGCCACACTGTCCGGGACGCTGTTCAACAGAAAAGTATTATGACCAATTCTATTGGATTTAGTTAGATTGTTTATTAGAGCAGCAAATTAATTGGTTTGCAAGAAATGTCAATTTAGGGGGTCAAACTTGCTATTTTAAACATTGTTAATTTTTGTATAAAATATGCACATATTTAATGACTTGTGACACAACACACAAATAATATGTATCCAATGTTTTCTGGTTCTGAAAAATTTTGATAGTTAATTTGACGCAAAGACTGCACATGTCCGCTTACATGTAGTCCAATTTTCTATCAGAAGCAAATTTTTCAAAAATTGTTGGTAAAATTAGTCTTATTCCTCAAGCTGTGAGCCAACAATTTTCAGATTTTAAAACTGGCCAATTTGTGTTTTTTTTTTTTTAAACATTTGGCCGCAAATTTGCACGCTGGTTACGCTATGGTGCTCCCTTTTTGGCAAAAATTGGTATAGATAGAGGTACGCCATGTGCACGGTCTACCCAAACCAAACTTAGAACCCCCAGAAACAAACCATCCCTGTCAAATTAGGTACATTTGCTGCCAAAATTTCTCAGACAAGACGGGTTATGCACAGCAAGTGATCATTTGGAGCACAGTTTCTTGAACGACTGTTAAATTGGTCAGAGCAATGTCCCATACTGCGTTTAATTTGCATAATAATTGCGTCATGTATGGCTTAACCTGCGACTCATTTAATGAAGTTGTTTTCACTCACAGCAGGGAGACCTCGAGCTATAAATAGATTAAAGATTGACCACACTGATAAACAATGATCTAAACATATTCTGATTGGAGCTCCTGCCCAATTACATATCTAACATGCTTTGTGAGCCCTGTCGCGGCTACAAAATGCAGACCATGGTACGCAGGTCCTAAAAAACAGAAAAAAATTGACAACTGCAGAAACTTTTCAAAAGTAAGGAAAATAAAACAAAAAAAACACCTCTAAATTATCATACAAAAAGGTCAACTACAGGCCCAGATAGCACCAGAGTGTCGTCAAAACTGGCCATCTGTAAGTACTTTGGTCTAAATGTGCTTCATGCACATATTGGACAAAAATTTTGGCCACTTCTTTTGAAGGTCCCCAGTGGCAGAAGAAAATTTTTTGTAGGCCTGTTACCTGGGCAAATCGCATTATTGCTAGCTGGCCATGGGAAGTGATAGATCATAGTTTGTGAGCAAGGACAAAAGGTACATGGTAGTGTATTATGTTGAATTTTTTTTACAAGAATTTTACTGCCATGCTTTATATTTTGTCCTCCCACGCTTTCTTCAAGTTCTCCTTGTTAGTGGAAAATTTTTCACGCGCCCCACTCTTTGGCTTGTTTTCATGATTTTGACTGTCATGCATTAACTAAAAAAATTGTCCTTTAAAAAGGAAAGTGGCGCCCCAAGGAGTGAGTCTTGTTTGGGTTTTTCTTATGTGGTTGGGAAATACTTACTGTAGGAAAGACACGTATACACAATATTCAGATGAATTCGTGATTTTTATTGCACTTTTCAGTACAAATGTGTTGAAATAAGTATACCATACTACATCACATGGTCAATCGTATCAGAGGCCCGCACCTGTACTCCAGCGAACCAAGAATGCGCCTTCTGCCTCACCGCTAAGCTTGGCTATCATCAATGCCGATAAACGCAGACTACTCAACAAGCGACCCGAACTGATATCCAAGTGGCCGCCACGAGAACAAATTCTCCTTAGCAAACCACGCCAGCATCACCTCGGATACGACTACTCATATCTCCTCGCCGTCCTCCAATCTGTCATCTTCATCTCATGCCGCCCTCTACATGTACGACCACACACTTCTCTCTACGACCTCCGCAAAAACCTGCTATATATCTTCTTCCGCATCCCCGAACAGCCAGTTGTCTAATGATCGCACAAGCGTGAACTCCGAGTAACAACTACCGTTCCATATGTTCATCAATTTATCTCGCTCTTCTTCAAGCATTGACACTCGCAATGAGATGTCTCTTGCCTATTAAAACCGCTTCCTTTAATTTTTTGTTTTTTTTTTTCGTCGAGCACTCTTTGTCCTATCTGCAATGTCTACCATGAAACCAACGCAGTCGAACTCATGCTATTCACTGCGAATATACCCATACCACCAGCGAACAAAAAAAAAAAAAAAAAAACAAACTTTGTGACCTCGTATAAGACAAATTCATCGCATGAAAGTTGAAATTCTCCTCAACGCATGAGATGGAGGCACTATTCCTAGCCTGAAGAAGAAGAAGACAGCGACTACCGACGACGACGACGAGCGTGTTGACCGGCAACTATGGACTTTAAGAGCCTCCGGGCCTCCACAAATCGAGCACTGAAACCATTCAGAGATACAGTATAACCTCATCGACAGCATAAAATTTCGACCTAACAGCCGACTAATCCAGAACCACTTAAAGAAGTACATCAATCCATAAAGACCTCCTATGCCACTGTACATCCCCCCGACAGACACGCAACCTGTTATAAAGTGGCCCGCCCTGCACGAAAGCTCCTCTAGAGAATATCACTAAGACCTCTCAAACCGCGGACACATCAGCTACCGACCAGATCAACACCGAAGCCAAAACCTCGCAGAGAAGCTTGAGCACCGCAGACATAATGGCACCATGGCAAAAAGACAAGCATTCATCACGCTTAAAGACAAAGAGAATTTTGCCAACAAAGTTTACCATCAGACTCATACACCCGGCCAAAGCGAAAGCGGACTCATAATAAATCATTCTCGACGATCAAAAACCACACATCAGATCTGGCAACTTCAGTCAACCAGTGGCTCAACTCGCCCTCAGTTATAGAATGGTCTAGAAACTAGACACAGGACAAGCACACCTTCATCAGCTTCGACATCATCGACTTCTACCCATCCATCACAGAGGAGCTACTCAAGAAGCCCGACTTCGCCAATAAATAACTCGCACATCTCAGGCAGGAACTCGACATCATCCTCCATTCCAGAAAGTCGCTTCTATTCGACGGATGTAACCCTTGAGAAAAAAGAATAATGATTGTGGCACCAAAGAAATAATGACTTGTGTCGTAAACAACAGAGAAATAATGACGTGGTGCACGAGCCTGTTTGAGTTCACCATGGGCAGCTTACGACGGCGTCTGAAATTTGTGACCTCATCGCTTGTACATCGCTCAAACATACTATCCAATAAGTCGACAGGAAAATTGGACCTCTACAGAGACGACGCTTAGCAGTTTTTACACGACATCCGCACCGCATCCGACAGAATCAGGAAAGACATCAAGACATTCATAGATCTCGGCCCTCCATCACCATCGACTGCACCTGAAAGTCCCCAACTTCCTCGACATCACTCTCAACTTGACAACGGGCAAATACTACCCATCACCGCAAACCCACGACGACCAGTCTACATCCACACGCTCTCCAACACCCACCAAACATCATCAGAACCTACCAGCCTCCATAAGCAGACGTATATCATATATTTCATACAACAGATATACCTTCAACCAATGCATCAGCATTCTACAACGACGTTCTGAAATCACGATACACGCGGAACTCACATACAAAGAACCCGTGCAACAGGACGACCCGCAACGTAAACTTCACATCACCTGGTTTAACCCTCCTTTCATCAAGACGTCTCCACCAGCATCGGACGATCATTCATCAAGCTCATCGACAACACTTCCAGCCGGATCCAAACTCCACAAGATATTCCCGGAACACGGTCCGTCCTACATCTGCATGCCCACTGCCAGCATCATCAAACCCACAACAAGAAGAACGCCGCTAAGGATAATCAACCTACACAACAGGGATGCAACTGTCGCAACAAGGATCTATGCCCGCAAGGAACTGTTTTGAAACCTAACATCATCTACAGCGCCGCAGTCAAAGTTGCGACAGGGACCTAACCAAACTTTACATCGTACTGACGGAATCCACCTTTCAAGAATAATTCAACAAACAAGACATCCTTCCGAAGAACAGCACCAAACAGCACAGACTCTCAAAGTACGTTGGCAGCCCAAGAAGAACAACCAACCATACGACATCACATGGTCAATCGTATCCAGCGCCGACCGTACTCAGCGGAACCAAGAAATGCGTCCTCTGCCTCACCGAGAAGCTGTCTATCATCAATCCGACAAACGCACTACTCAACAAGCGACCCGAACTGATATCCAATTGCCGCCACTAGAACAATTCTACTTAGGCAAACCACTCCCAATCACCTAGGATACGACTACCATATCTCTCCGCCGTCAGCAATTTGTCACCTTCCATCTCAGGCCGCCCTCTACGACCACCACCTTCTCTCTACGACGTCCGCAAAAACCGCTATATATTCTTCGATTCCACCGAATAGCAGCCAGTTGCCTGATGATCGCACAAGCGTGAACTCCGAGTAACAACAACTACCGTTTTCCAGTAGGGGTTCATCAATTTATCTCGCTATGCTTTCAAGCATTTGGAGCACTCCTCTGCATGAAGATAGTTCTCCTTGCCTCTTATATATATCTATATATATATTATAGATATATAGATATATATATAGATATCAGATATAGTATATATATTAATATATATATAATATATATATATATATATAAATCATACAAATGGGTATCTTAGGGAGACTAGTTGAATAATTCATAGTTATAATGAGCTCTTATAGTTGATTTAAATTAATTAAAATATTCATATCTTGTTATTCTGGGATTACCCTTCATTTGCATAAATAATATTCATATCTTTTTACGGCATAAACCTCAATATCTAAAAGGAAACGTTAGGAGACAGTACATGTCTCCCTAACGTATTCATTAGTACATAACAACGATCAGTGTCTCCCAAAGGTGCGATATAGGGTTATATGATTTAGCTAATATGTAGTGGTTCCCGCTACGAGTTTAAAATATTGGGCTCAACTGTATCTCGGCTAATA
This sequence comes from Ophioderma brevispina, assembly GCA_023653785.1. Lineage (NCBI taxonomy): Eukaryota > Metazoa > Echinodermata > Ophiuroidea > Amphilepidida > Ophiodermatidae > Ophioderma > Ophioderma brevispina. The sequence goes on from JAMKCH010050303.1 coordinate 15,263, forward strand.
TTATCTTTTTTAAACTTCTAATTATACTAACGTTGTTCGTATTTAGCTAGTTTTCCATTGTTGATGTATTATTGCTGTTTTTATTTTAATTAGTTTTATATAAGAACACGCCACCATCTTTCCTGAACAAAACTCCTTGCTTTCAATATTTTATCAGAGTGTATTTTTGTGTATTTTAGTTGCATTTTGTTATTATTTTTTACATTTTATTTTTGTTTAATAACTTTTGTATTAGGCCAATAGTTCCAGTTAAACGCCCACCCAATATTTGCATTTGTCAAAATTTCATATTTGGTTAAAAGTAAGATTTCGGAAATCTTAAATACAGATCATAATTTCAGTCTCAAATAGTCAGGCATGTGTTCTGATCTTTTAACATATTTTTGTGGTGAGGGGGATTACCTAGTGGTTAATAATGAAAATTTTAGATTTCCCTAACAATGATTCCTTGATCATACTCTGCGATCGAGCATACCAAGATTCATCTTGAAAATTGATTTTTTTAAAGGAAATACTTACTTAAAGGGGCGTGTTCCGATCGTCTTGGGCCCCCCCCCGATTTACCCGGAAGTAGTTCGATTCTTGAATATTCGATGAAAGGCCGTATTTTTCTCCTTGTCGTCCTGAAATTTGAGACCTCGAATCCATTGCATTCCCAAGATATAAACAAAACGACCGTTTTAGTGGTTAACATTTATTAGCACAGTATTGAATAGGGATTTTGCAACATGCATATTGCGTATACCATCAAAACGCAAGTTTGTTTCCCACGGTACATGATGGGTGTATGTGCAAGTGCCAGGCTCTCAATCAAGTAGAGAACCACTATACATAAAATCGGAACCACACCTTAAAGTATCCAACTGTTAAAAAGTCTGATGTTAGATATATTAATTCTGAATTAAGGTTTAGACACCATCTTATAACACGGACGTAAACATATATGAAATCTTGAAAATAATGAATAATGACATAGTTGACCTCCCTCCTTTTTGCGAACAGTCAACCGGAAAACTAACAATCCAATTCCATTGGCCTTAAATTTTTGTTTTTATTTATAGGATGAGATTTATTTTATGTATAGTGAAGTAATTTTATATTTAATAATCTCCGCCCCCCTACCTTTTTTCAACTATACCTAGTCAGAGTCCTTTTCTTTTAAATTCTTATTTGATTACGTATTTTCTTTTGTATTTGTCTTTAGGGGTTCTATTTCACTCATGATCAATTGTTATTCTTTTGAATTTTTATTTTGTATTTTATTTATATTTAAATTATTTTCTTTTGTTCCATTGTAATTTTGTTTTATTATTATAGTTTATCAACTTCTTATTTTTTAGTATTTAAAGCTTTTATTTTTATTAGTTCATTGTTATTTTAGTAGCGTTGTTTTTGGATGTATTTTCATTTGTTGCCATTATGTTAGTATGTTTTACATCTATTTTTGTCTTAACTTTTGGTTATTAATTAATTTGCTTATCTTATTTTATGTATTTTTTTAATTAATTTTCAGTTAAATATTGTTTTTCTTGTAAAATCTATCTGTTATATTGTTTTTTATCTTTTTTATTTGTACTTTTTAGCTTTTCCCTTTTCACTCATTTTCAATTGTTAATATATGTTTACATTTATTTCTTTTGTTTCCGAATTAATCTTGTTTTATTATTATTATTTTTCATTTGGCCTACTTATTCCACTTCGTGATTCAATTGTTAAGCTGTGTAGGTTTTTAAAAAAACAAAAAAAGGGTGAAAAGTAGAAAAAGCAACAACGGCCAATCTTTCCTGGGAACAAACAGTTTTCAAACAAGAACAAAAACTAACTAACACAATGAAAAATCAGATTTTTCTTGACCGATTCTCGAACCCAGGACCACGGGGGGAAAATCATCAACTGTGTGTAAGTGGCCTTAGACCGCTACCCCGCTACATAGGAACTTGCTATATTAACGTGTAATCTGCTCAATTGTTCACAAGGTGATGGAGACAACTCGGGATCCCGATTGACATGACCCAATATTGCGTGTTACGTGGAGGAGACCATTATACCGTGTTTTTTATAAAACGTTAAAAATATTCCTTAAATTCGCAAGGAAAAATGAGAACTTCGTCTTGATTAAATCCGTCGAAAGAAATTAATTTTGTAGGTCATCGGGTAATCTCGAGCAACTTCATATATTTTCCACCATATTTGGAACATCCGCTATGTACATATATCGTGATGTAACGTAGAAACCCCCAATTTGGCTACAGTTTTCTACGCGGTCCGGAAATGTGTGTAGTCTGTGTCACAGACTGCGAAAGATCATTGATCTTGAGTACTGCGCGAGCGATTAGCGTTTTATCTCCGAAAACGAGGGTTTCTATTTAGATTTTTGCATCAGAGGGGCCGTTACTATTTTTGTTTTTGGAATTTATCTAATTGGGTTCTGAACCTATAGAACCTAGCGAGAAAAGAACGTTTTTGTTCGGGTAACTTCGGTGCTCGCAAATACGGAAAAGTAAGGCACACAGCTACGGGGCCACATCCCTTACACTTACCGGACCGCTGTAACGGTTTTCAAGCCAAGCTAATAGGTGCGCCAGTAGGCGCCCCTAAAAGTGTGGACTGGCCACTAGGAACCCCCTTTTTCAAGGGTGGATGAGGATGTATCACAGTTGGCTTCAGCATTTGTGGCACTGGAAATATTACAATTACACTACAGTTTGTTTGTCCGACAGTCTGTCATATTAAGAATAAGAACTGTAATCCAACAAATTGAAACATATCCTTGAATTGGCAGATGTTCACATTTATTAAGTGAACCACTTGGAAGCTAGAGACACATTTTTCTATCCACAGTGCTTGCAATGCAGAGTTATACGCTCCAGTAGCAGGTCACCTTACTGTTATATCACAAGGCAGTTATTTGTTTTTCTGATTTTTGGAGATACTTTCCCCTCTAACATGAAAAATAATGATTTTGGTTTTTAAAGATGCTAGATGTATAAAACCCCAGAAGACCACTCGACGTTGAGACAAGCTATACACCATTATACCAGCAGGATTGCTATTCCAGACTCATGATTTCTTATCCTTTATCACTTTATGGAATCATTGTACAAAATAATAACCCTTCTCTGAAATGATTGTCACACAGGCCCATAACCAGTGTGTTGTATGTTGGGGGGGGGGGGGGAGGGGGAGATGTCTTGCAAATCCAAAAACGCCCCCGAAAAAAACCTAAAAAAAATTTGCAAGCATAGCAATCCAAAAGACTGGCTGTGTGGAGCTTGTTTTGTCAAAAGAAAAATTTTAAAATTTTGGTAAAAAGGTCCACTTTTGCGCAAAATTCATTCATCCCCCCTCCTTCCAGTGAAATTTGGGAGAAAATCCCCCCTTTTAAATAATGCCCTTTCCTAAAACAGTCCTGGTTATGGGCCTGCCCTCAACGCATGTTCCTGGAGCCATGGTCATTCTCAAATAATCAAGTTACTACTTGTAGGAAGGGGCATTGACAAAACACCACACACAAAGAGCCCAGTCACAAGCAAAACCCCCCTTTTTTTTTTTCACAACACATCAACACTTGTTGGCAATTTGAACCGATTTTCTCACTCTGTTTCCTGTTCCTCACACTCTGGTCTGTCATGAATTTCAACCAAAATTGAAAAATTGACAGAAAATGAAGAAAAGCAGGTTTCAAAGATATCCGAATCTCCATGCAAAATCTTGTTGTAGAAGTGTCCGTGCGCGTGCGGACAGTAAATGAATAAAATATCAAATTTGGCCTTATTACGTTGCTTCCGGTCTTAATCACTTGCAGGGTATGTTTGACCACCCATACTTGTCACAGACCTTGAAACATCAGATGTTGAGGATTTTTTTTTTTCAATTTTCTGATTTGCAAATCACTGATAGTCCTTTAAGAATAGACCAAATTAATTATATATAACATAAATTGGGTTCTGGATGCCCTTTTAGAATGTTTGTGGTGGCCCTTTTCAGGACCATGTATTTCCCCATTCGTTTGTACATGGCAATGAATTATCAATCACCAATCAATCTCTATTGTTCATCATAGAATACAGCAAAAAAAAATTGATAAATAATAAGGTAAATAATGCAGTACCTGAAATTAAAATCGTTACAACAAATATTACAAGTAAATTTAAATAATAACATTATGCATCAACCCTGGATCAACTTACATAATTTTATTATCATTATTATTAATTTCAGGTTAAAAAAACAGAAAATCGATGAAATTGTGGCTTTAAATATTAAAAGTACAGTAAATTTCTTTTTAAAATGTAAGTAACTATTATTAAAACAAAAGAATGACTAATTATTAAACCAAATTACCAATGTGAAGTATTCCAATCTCAAATCTTTACACACACAATCAAATTGACACAAACAGGCACATACAAGCCCAAATTCGGGCAAGCAACTATACACTTTATGGCGCAACAAGCCCACGTACTGCGCAAAGTCCCGACTCCCCCCCGCCCGATTTTTCCTTACTATGGGCATCTAATTCCTATTTAGGTACCACGCGATCGCGCCCCCCGATAGCTTAGAGTTAACTCATTCTGTTGCGTACCCACACTCGCATATGAAGTCACTACATACGTCATAAGTTGAAGAAAGTATGAAAATGGATGGGGAAATCGATATTATCGCAATTTTACTTACTGACTCAAACAAACTGTTTTTGTGACTTAAGGACAGTGTCAACCCTGGTGCTTTTGGTTTTTACACGAATTTCTGATTTTTGCACCATTTTAAACATCAACT
>JAMKCH010050304.1:0-10370 GCA_023653785.1 Ophioderma brevispina
AGCTTCGGCAATTTGGAGATTTTGCCCACCTGGTGATTAAATGACAAATTTTAGCCTTGTTTTTGATCATTTCCTATATAAAGGGGCATTCCATGATCCATAACCTCCCCCCCCCCCCGACAGAAATTACAATGCAATCCTAACAAATCAGACTTGATGAATTTTGGCCTAATTGTTTCCATTATGTAAATGAATGAGGTGGATCGTTGACTCACTAATCCAAGCCAAAAGGTGAACCAGTGTGAAGACCCAAGGGGGGAAGTGGATTCCCAATGATAGCTGCATAAATCAGGAAACTTTTTTAAACACAATTACTTCCCTTTTGGTTTACTCACTTCACAGATAAGTAGTTTAACCCCATGAGGTCTATCACCTTTCCAACAGTATCTCTGATTGGCTCATTACATGAAAAAGTATGATATCACCTCTGAGTAACCAATCAAAATAGACTTTCTATATATCTGTAATCTCTATATCGTCGTTGGGCATAAACCTCATATGTGCATTTGACCTCTAAGAGCAAAACCTCATATGTGCATTTTCGGTAACACTGACAAAACAACCTGTTTGGCGATATTGTCATTTTGCAAAGTATCGCAAAATACTTAAAATAGATCTTACATACTTCTTTAAACAACACCTCGTCATTTTCACCAACTTAATTTGACCAAACACTGGACAATAGGTTGGTTTGTCCATGTTACCGAAGTTGCACATATGAGGTTTTGCATTTGACCTTTCAAATTACATATGAGGTTTTTCCTGCCCAGCGACGATATGTAAACAATTAAAAAAAAAACACACTCAAAAAGTGTGAAAATCAATTCCTAAAAGAGTGAATTTCCACTTGTTTGAGGAGTTAAATGAAGGACAACACGAAAATGAGCAGAAATCCACTCTTTTTGGAGTAATTTTAACTCTTTTTGAGTGATATTTTGCTCATTTAAAGTACAATACTGCTCATTTTGGTGTGGTTTACAAGAGTTTCACTCTTTTGGAAGTGAATTTAAAGAGTACAAACCAAGCTTTTCTTATAATGTCTCTGAATGGCTATATTCAACATGTAATGCTATATATAACCAATCAAACTGGCTGCTAGACCTCAGGGGGGGTTAATATTACAAAAAATGCACAAGGCATGCCTAAAAACATGTTTGTTTAAAGTAATGGAGGGAAAATATTATGGTCTGTCGATGGGATTTTTTTCCTTTAAAGAGACATGAGGAGATTTCCAGAAAGAAGCGCCCCCAATTTTTCTCGAACCTAGGTTTTTTACATATTTGGAATGCTATACCAATGTATTAGATCACAAATGAAGTGAATAAGCCGAATACGCCGTCTTTAAGTAATAAGATGATGATTTAGTAGTTTCTGTCATGCACGACAGAAATTCAAAGCATGGTTTTCTATGGGGAAAGATTACGATAGCAGGCAAGTTCAAAACAAGGTTTGCGGTTTTCTTTTGCACCTGTTTGTCCAATAAACCTTCCAAGCGTTCTCGGTAGGTGGTCTACAACCGATCCAGTGAATTTGAGAGAAATTCATATCCTAAAAAATCTCCTCCTGTCACTTTAAGATAAACTTTTACCTAAAATGAATACAACATGATGCTATTATTTAAAGGTGTTTTTTATGACACAACAAAGATCTTTATTTTTCTTTGTTGTAGTTGTTTTGTTTTGATTTTTTTTCATCTTTGTGTTGGTAAATGTTTTTTTTTTTCAAAAATTGTGAATGAAAATCATGGGTTGGTCAGCAGATTTTTTTATTTTGTGCTAATTTGCATTAAAAAAATTAAGTTGGCAGGTTTTTCTAGGGTCAGCCAAGTTACAGCAAACAAACTTTTTTTTGTCTAATGGAAAGTAAGAGAATTGAGGAACATGTGTATGTGAATCCGCCAAAATCTCATGGTGTCCCTTTAATATGAGCAGCAGTTTCTTGGGATACCTGGTATGCATAGCATTTGCCCCAGCAAATGTTGCAACATGTAGAAAAAAAACTTTCCCACCCCAAAGTAATCTATGAACTATACAACCAGCTGCTCACCACCTGTAGTCAACATTCCAAAGTTGGTATTCTGAAAGGGAGTCTAACTTTAGACCCAGGTTTAAACCTGGGTTAGTCCTACATGAGTGGACCTTTTTCCTTCCAACATACTCTAAAAATGTGCTGTAATGGACAGGTTACAAAATTCCTCATGGATGGCCCAGAATGGCCCATCCATGAGGAATTTTGTGGAAGTGATTTCATTAAGGGTCCATTTCATTATGTTTGAAATTTTTTTCATACCATTATGTCTTAACCATTAAAATGGCAGTTTGTTGTCACTATCGGAAAAGAAGTCGATTTGAAGCTTGAAATCACGGATGGACAATGAGAAAATAGTGGCCTTCAGGGCAGATGATATCAAAATTATACTTTCGGGGCAAGTCGGGGGGTACCAAAGACAATCGTAACAAGCACTCTTTAATTGAAAATATTGGCACCTGTATACTTGTAGATCCTCCTATCTTTGTACTAAATTCCTCAGGTGGGGGACAGATCACATTGTGACACAAGGCCAGTTAGCCACTGACCCCCTACATCAGGGGGGACCCGAGGCAGTCGATCCAGAGAGGGTAAAATTCCCAAGTCGTTCCCGTGGAGTAACCCAATATATATAAAATTGTCTCACGATTTGCTCCAATGAAGTCTGAACTTACGAAGTGTACAAAAATTGCCAAATTTTCATTAATTTTGCCCAATTTTAGCTGAAATTGGTGGAAATTTCCCAAGAAGAGGGATGAAAATGCATATTTTGGTCCATATCGTCCCGCTTTTTCAAGCCCCCCCCCCCCCCCCGGAAACGATGCATGTCCCTCATTCAGTTTCTTGAACGTCCTTATTAGTCATGCTAGTATTAACCAACAACAATAACCTTAGCCTTCCTGTACTACCTGCGTTTAAAGGGAATGACCCAATTTAAGTCTATAAATTTTTGTGGGCCACCAGATATAGAATTAGCAATCCGTGTGCGTGTGTATGATGTGTGTTTGGTGAATGTGTGATGTGTGGGTCACAAATGGTAATTTTTTTTAAATTGACCTCAATTGAAAAGTTTAAATTCAAATTGGAACCAACTCTGTCATAGGTGCACAATGGGATCCCTCGTATGTTGATGAGGTCAACGGTCATGTTGAAAGGTCAAAGGTCAGGTGAGGTCAAGTTGAAAAATGGGCTCTAACAAATGTAAAATGATCTAAATTGAAAACTTGAAGTTCAATTGAGACCAAACTTTTTCATAGGTGCACATGCGAATCCCTGCATCTGTGATGAGATCAAAGTAACATGACAGGGTCAAAGGGTCATGGGGCGGCCCACAGTTATATTCTTTGAATATAGTGAGCGCGAAAGCCGAGAAAACACACGAAATTCTAGTTACATATTGATAGAATGGCCTTTTTTTTCCCCAAACCCCTAATACCCTATATGTAAAGTTCGCGCCGCTATATTCAAAACATTTGAAGTGCGAGCTTAAAAATGTGATTTGTAATCACCATAGAGTTACTTGGAAAATTATATGGTCGACCAAAATGGGGCGGACATATTTTCAACTCATAACATCCAAACCCAAAAATTCCAATGCCTAGTTTCAGCAGGGTAAATGAAAGAAAAATAGTAGCTTTCTTCTAAAATCAAAATTTTGACCATCCGGTAAAATCGGGGTTCCCTGGGGACGAGGCTATAGCAATCGGACAGGACCTGAAAGAGAAGAGGGGATGAAATGCATATTTTTGGTCCATATCGATCCCGCTTTTCTGAGTCCCCCCTCCCCCATTGCTATAATATTAATCAACAATATAAACCTTAGCCTTCCAGGACCACCTGTATTAAAGGCATGGAATATTCATTTCACTGCATAGCAAAAGGTGAGCACTGTAATAACACAGAACCCTAAACCATACAAGTAGACCATGATCACGCTATCGCAAGACCAAAACAGAGAGACAAGTGCGCTAAAAATAGCAACACAACGAGATCCCACTATAAACCTGATGCTTGCTATGACTGTACAGCTCAATGGTTTCCGGAGGGCTAGAGTGAGTAAGGTTTCGCTAGCCACACTATGTGGCCCTAGGCAGGCGAGGCCGAAGGCCCGTACACCGAGCCGAAGCCGAAGGCTGAGGAGGAGGCATTCGGGCATCGCCTGCTCGCGACCTCTGCTGATAGTGGATATACAGTGACCGAGCCGAAAGTAGGGGCTAGGTTCGCTGTGCTTTGTGGGTGACTAAAAAGTTAATGTCCCGTTTGGTAAATAATAGTCATAGCGGATTGCTACAATGTTGCACGTAATGTGTGTAATAGGCTATTCCATATGGTATTCCGTTACACCCTTGAGAAGGCAACTGGAATGGAGCATGCGGTTACCATTTTGGAGTGATGCATATTTAAAGGTGCTTGTTCTGATTATGTGTATGGTGTTCTCTACTATATGAGAGCCTGGCACTTGCACATTCACCCCATCAAGTACCGTGGGAAACACTTGCGATTTTGAGGGTAGACGCAATAAGCATGTTGCAAAAGCTCTTATTCAATACTGTGCTAATGTGATGGTTAACCACTAATAAAATGGCAGTTTTTTGCTTATTATCTTGGGATGAAATGGATTGAAGGGCGCAAAATTTGAGGATGACAATTAGAAAACTACGGCCTTTCATCTGATATCAAAATCGATCCTACTCCGGGTAAATCAGGGGGTTTCCAAAGCACGATTCGAACAGGCACTTTAAGGTGTTAAGACCCCCATTTCAGCATCATTGTCACCCATTTAAAATGACCCCATATTTTTTTTAAATCTCACTAAAAAAGGACCTCATATTTTAAAAGAAATTACCACAGTCATCCAAAAACCCTTATTTGAGGGGAAATTTTGACAATTTTCACCCGAAGACCTCAAAGAATTGTCCAAAATTTTCACCTAAAGACCCAATTTTTTGGAAAATTTTGCATCTTTGTCACCCAAACCCCCCCCCCTATTTTGGGGCAATTTGGATACATGTCTGTCACCCAAGACCACTATTTTTGGAGTCCTCTGTCACCGAACACCCCTGGGATTGGAAGCTCCAGCATTACTCCCATATTCATTTCATATTGAATTGAGTATATGCCTCCCTCAGCCATGGTGTTTGTGTGTGTGTGTGGGGGGGGGGGGAGAATTGATATTCTGGTTGAATAACAACTGGAGTTACAAAAAAATGCATGAAACCTGCAAGGTCTCTCCCATGCAGGATTTTTTTACGGCCGGGGTGCGGATCTTCGAAAAAGTGGACCTTTTTTGGAAAAATTGACCTAACCCACCCAAAATGGTCCTTTTTTTGATGTTTTGAATATCTCATCACCAAAATGTGGACTTTTTCGTCATATTTTCTCTAAATTTTGGACTTTTTTATCAAAAAATTCGGCAAAAAGTGGACCTTTTTCCCCCTTTTGTGGAATTGGAGGTGCGACTGCCTACTCTCCCAGACTTGCAATATGAGGTATCAAATTCAACTGACCTAGTGCCTAATTTGTTAGACTCACACAGGGTATCATTTTTGTTTTTTCAGTTTCAGATAGGGTATCAAATTAGCAGGACTGTGTTAGAATTAAGGTTGTTTATTTTTGTTTATATTGTCCTAAAAACTGGACAAAGCGTCCATGGATCAAATGGACTAGAGTTCCAGGTTAAGTTTCTCGGGGTTCAAGTTCTCTTCAGACCTTTTTTATTTTGATTAGATAACTGTCTAGCGCCGCAGGCCAATAAATTTTACTAATCTAATATTTTTTTTATATATAACTCGGTTGTGTCGCAGACCGATAGCCCCTTAAAGAGGGCAGGGCTTGAAGAAGGAGGGAAATTATGGGGTAAAAGTTTTAACAAGGTTGCGCCGCAGGCCTATAAAGAACGCTTAGCCAACTAGATTGCGCCGCAGGCCTATAAAGAACGCTTAGCCAACTAGATTGCGCCGCAGGCCTATCAAGATCGCTTAGCCAACTAGATTGCGCCGCAGGCCTATAAAGAACGCTTAGCCAACTAGATTGCGCCGCAGGCCTATAAATTTACTAATCTAATATTTTACGGAATAAACTGCAATATAATATTGCAGTTTATTCCGTTATAAAGCAAATTACGGAATAAACTGCAATACTTAGATTATTTAACATCGTTACAAACGAGGACGTCCTCGGTTGTAACGATGTCCGCGTTTATACAGTGAAAAGTCAGGTGTGTGTCCTCGGTTGTAGGTGAAAACAACGCACACAAACACACACACACATACACACGCACAACGGATTGCTAAGTGGTCCTGCCAGCTATAGCTGGCGCCCACAAAAATATTTATTTTAGATCTATATTTCCACTGTGTTAGACTTAAACACTATCTTCTAAACAAAATCTACAGAGGGGGTGTTGACTTTAAAAGTACTAACAAACTTGCAGTTGGTATTTCATTTAGCTTCATTTTAAATCCATATTTCCCAGTGCAAAAAAGCCTAAGCTTTGCTTTCACCGAAAGAGTGCAGATTAATGTAATTAGAAATGGGCTATTCTCTTTGATATCTATACTCCCCCTTTAGAAGGCTCTACCTAAATCTTCCACAGAGGGGACCCTGATTTCAAATAGAACAGCCCAAGTCTTAATATTTAGATATTGTATAGTGGGATTTTTGCAGGGATTTTTATTTGGAGAGGATATTTTTTTCAATTTTCAACTGTTATGTGTTTTGCTTGATTCGGTTTCAAACTGCTATACACACCAATTATACTGTATCCGGATATTATTTTCTCTCAATTGCGCGTCTAAGTCACGACCGTACGCACGCCTCAGCATAGCAACAAGTTGAACAACAACAGCTAATTTTAAATCAACCAATCACGGGCGCGTGTAACGATCCAAACAGGCACGTATGTGAGCGCGTACACTGCAGCACACACGTTAGCAACGGCAAAACCCCACGAAAAGGAGAAAATAAATTCCTGGACAGAGTATAGCCCTAACGGTACCAAACACCAACAAACGCAAATGCACTGAGTGAGAAAAATGCACTATAACGGGTGTCATCAAACTAAGACATATATAGGCACAGAATCACTGGCCGGGTCAGTGACACCATCGTAGCATGCTATTCCCGGTCATAGGACTGGGGCCCAAAGGGCTCTGGTTTGAGACCAATCCAAATTTCCGACTTTTCTCCCTCTTCCCTTATCTTCACTCCCTCCTGGAAGATGGGCTAGAAACAGATGGGGGCGTGAGGGTTAAATCTTATTGGCCAGAAATACTTTTACAGGCTTTCAAATTTGAATTTCTGAAAGCTGAAGTAAAAGAGCAACAATTAAAACCATGCTCAAATTTCCCAAAGTAGTTCCTATAAAGCCCGATGTATACTCCACTTCGCGTCCGCGATATCGCGGCTGCGAAGGACTTGACCCCGATGTTGATTGCCTCGGGCGAAAGAATTTCTATCGCGCGATGAATTGAGTTCTGCGGAGAGTTGAATTTGTTCAACTTGGCGATTTATTGCGCGCCGCACGGAAAAAATTTCTGAGTGGATGTTATAGAACCCAAGGTCGGCGTTGACCTCAATGAAAAAAACCAAGCTGAACCTGCTCTTAACAATCTCCATTCGCCGATAACAGCAAACAATTACTTCCAATGAATAAACTTAAATGGCCATTTTAAAGTGTGGATGGTAGTGCAAAAAAAAATTCCCAAGTAGGATGATCACATTGAGGGCATGATGGATCTCAAAGGGAATGTTGTCGGTTAGTCCCTGATTCGATTCTGAAGCATCCGCATCATACAGTTGTGGCATGTTATTTAGCCAAGCCCCGTGTACAACTGGGTGACAAAGTAGGTAGGTATCAAACTGTGGCATTCATGCAAATCCGGGGAAGATGATGCGAAAATAATGTGTAAAACAATACAACATCGTCCAGAAACTGTACAAGAATTCAAAATGTCTATTGGCAAAATTCAGTCCTATATTACTTGTCACAGGCCTGGCTAACAAATGTTAGAAAAAACTTGTGACCTAGTTATGTAAAAAATGTCACTCGTCTCTTCTAGATTGCTCGATCTCTTCGGGAAATCCAACGCTATTCTCGTTCACAAAAATACAAACGGTATGTTGTTAGATAATTCTCTAAATTGTATCAAAATTGTCAACTGGCAAAAGTAGTTGTCAATGAAATAATTTACAGACAACGACTCCTCGGATGAGAATTATCAGCTCGGAGTATACATGGTTTATCGCGCGGATATTGCGATGTAAAATTCATCGCGGCCTCGTGCGATTGAGCGATAGTGGAGTATACATTCGGGCTTTAAGGACATGCAAATCAGGCCGCATTGTTTTACTATAAATCGGAATTGAATATGGCCAAAAAAAAACTACAAGTCCCAAATTTAAGTAATGCAACACGTCTGCATATGTAGTTTATGGCAGAAAATAAATTGAAGGGTCATTTATAAGCAATGGCCACACTGGACAATACTACTTTTCATCCCTGAGGGATACTTCAGTAAAAAAAATGGATAAACCAGTGCATCATGTCAATTTCGGTCGCAATTTTGGCCTTATTGGTTTTGGTAATTCAGTTATCATTTTCCTTTAAAAAATTGGTTCAGAAAATGGGAGTATTTAAACTGGTTTTGATTGAGCTCATTGTCTAATTTTTGATTGCCATGGACTACAACTGATGAACGTTTTGCTTAAATTTGGTGTGTGAATAAAATGTCAACAAGAATTATCTGTGGTTACGTTAATAGGCCTAGATGGGTGCCCACACATATATCTTTCTTATATGCAATTAGCTTATTTATATTTACTAACATGAGGATATCTTGCTGCAAAACTATACAGCACCAAAGTTACAATTCATGGCCACCTATCTACCAAGTTTAAAGTCATGGGTAAATTTCATTGTCAGTAAAGTGGATTGAGTTTTGTTGACACACAAATTTCTTATTAATTAGAGAATAAGGATACGGCTTTCCAAGGCTTTTAGCCTCTGCCAGTAATTATGGTAATATCACATGGGCGACAGCATTATTTTGGAACAAGAGGTGCAGCCGAGTAGTGCTTTACACTATGCAAGCATCAGTAGCGTAAGGGAGGGGGAATGCCCCCTCTGACAAGTGCCCTTGTTACACCCCTGGCAAGCATGTATTAACAAGCACAATCCATCAGCCACTCACTATGTAGGGCAAAAAGTTAGAGCCTACAGGTTAGTTTGGGCGCCCATTTTATTGAGAAAATAACAAATTGCTCATTCAGAGAAACAGGCTGGTTAATGTTACTGTTAAAATTCCCCTCCCTGGGAATTCAATGTGCATTCAACTTATGGAATGTCCTATGTAGATAGCTCAAACAATAACATCCGAAGCATTTTCAAATTACATAAGTGCTGGGAAAAATGTGTTAAGTATAATGTAACAAAAATGACAAACCCTACAGGACGTACTCGACGATACATTTGTAAGTCAAAACTGACGGCTTAGTGAATATAAACAGGACATAGAACCGTTTACAACGCATCCAACAAGCTGTTTGGTTTTAATTAATCTTGCTTTAACCAAGCCACACAAACCGTAAGTGAAGTACACAATGCAAAGGTGATATCGCAATAAACCAAAATGTGAAGTATGTGGGGATATTACACTTCTGAGAATATCACCATTTAAAGGGACAGGTGGTATTGAAATGTTTCAAAATAAAATTAACTTTCCGGAAATCAATTCGCATATTACAAAATAATTGGTGTTATGTTTTTATTTTGGTCAGGGAGAGGCATGAAGGGATCTGGAAATTAAGATGCAGCTTAAACGGACTAGGAAACACATATGTGTTAAACACCATAAAGAAATTTTGGCTGAAGGGTGGATTGGAACAGGTGACCTCTGGATAAACAAGAACCCCCTCCCCCAGCCCCCCCCAATGCTCTACCATATGAAGCTATTCAGCTTAAAGGGTAGGACAATACGTAGATCAAGGGCATTTCGTATCCACAACCCGTCCACCGACTTACTATAAAAAAGTTGAGAATGTTATATCATCTGAACGTTAGCCTTAGTATTCCATGTGTAACTAATTTATCTGTGCAAATCGGTCATATATATAAGAACTGCGGATTTGTAATTTTCTGTCCGAAACGGACCGACAATTCACCAACAATGCCTTGGACCGTGGGAAACAGCCAATGTCATAACACAAAACACAAGATCGGGATCACTCAAACTTTGTGAATAAGCTTTCTCAAGGATAATCTGGTAACAATGATAAAACAGAAGGTGTGGAAATCACGAAATGCACTTAACCAATGATCTTGCTAGAATGATAACTGAGAATCA
>JAMKCH010050305.1:0-21961 GCA_023653785.1 Ophioderma brevispina
CACCAATTTTGACAGCTGATATAAGCAGGGGCATGCAAGAGTTAATACCACTGTAAAAATCAGAAAAAATCCATTGTTAGAATCTTGCTATAATAGGCCTACAAAAGTTCAGGATGAACTGACAAGAAATCCTAAAATTTAGACGTTTGTCATTGGTTTAAAAGGGGCATTTCATGGTCCAATGCCTCGTTTCCCCCTGACTAACCACCAAACTGTTGGAGCTGAAGGATCGACTCTACTGTGGGGTGGTAATTTTTAACAGGTATATATCACAATGGATGAGGATGTAGGACCGGCCTTGATACATGACCACCCATGATTGCCCCACATCAATGCAGGCCAAATTGGTTTGTGGTTTGCAGTTTGCATTACTGTTTACCTGGTTAAAAATGCTCAGATGACCATTGAAATCAGTCACAAAAAACCAAATCACAAATGAATGTCTCCAATTTCGAAACTACAGGAATCTACACACGGATTCCTTAAAAAATGATCTCAAGAGTGCATTGGTTCATTGTAAAGGGACTTCAAGTATAGATGTAAATGATGTTATGATGATGTGAAGCGATCCTTGGAACTGTCTTGGAAGATTATGCTCCGTTGAAATCCAGATTACGTGCTGTACGACAAGGTATTCCTGGTACCTTAATGACCAAATACATGAGGCACGCCAAAAACGCAGGACGCGTGAAAGAAGGTTCGGAGGCGAAAGACACCCAACTCAGGAAAATCGTACTCTCTTTTTGAACACTATAAAGAGTCAACAATTGGATACAGAATGCTAAGGCAACATATTCAAATCTAAACTTTAGACGGAAAACAGCAAACAAAACTTTATCCAAATCCTGGACAAGCTATCAAAGGGTGTTGTTAAAATCTTACCATTCATGACTCACGAAAGAGATCAAGCAATATGTTGCCAAATTTTCCTTTGTTGGCAAATTAAAAAGATCAGGAATGAGCTTGATAACACTGCTGGAGAGAAAGACCACACACCATGTACCCTGAAAATACAAACGAACACAAACACAGGGGGATGACCAAACCAAACATTCGACAATTACACAGAATACAACACAAAATATCTGAATGTTCAGGTGAACAGAAGAGGAGAGAAGCAAAATCATATCTCAAACTCCCCAACAAATCCGTGCTCCCGGACATCTACCTACATAGTTACTTAAAGATTGCATTGATGAAATTGTACCGTTTTTACAAAGATAGTGAACTTATCCCTAACATCTGGGTGTTTCAAAATGCCCATTAAAAAAAGGCTAGGGTCTCACCGTGATAAAGAATAAGAAATCTGCAATGGATCCAAATGAATTAAGTCAGTACCGCCCACAGTCTCTAATATATAGACATTTTCTAAGATCATGGAAAAATATGATTGCCTCTCAAATGACACACACATTCACCAATAAACCAATTTACAAAGACCTCATCAGTCTGATTACAGACCAAAAACATGGTTACAGAATGCATACTAAAGTAAAAAATGATCTACTTTGTGACAGGGAGGATATAAAGCGACTTTTTGGTGTGTTAGTGGATCTAGCTCTGCCTTTGACACCCATCGACTATAAAATTCATGCTTGATAAGACTGTCTCAAACATTCAATATCACTGGCAACTTGCTCTAACGGGATATTTTTTTTTTTTTTTTTTCATCATTACCTGCAGGTCGCCCAAAACTATGTTCTTCTAATATCAGGAAACAACTCTGATGAGCACACAATGACTTGGACTCCTCAAGGGTCAGTAATGGGTCCTCTGCTATTTTCAAAAATACTACAGATCTGTTGGCAAAAATATAAATCAGTTTGGCTACATGTCAATATACGCCGACGATTAAACAAAATATATACATCATTTAATCCAGGGGTCGGGAGGTGACACTGTGGTGGCTTTGTTTCAAACTTACAAGATGCATCTGAAAAGTGTTAAGGTATGGATGAATCAAAATAAACCAAACTAAATGAAGCAAAAACCTGAATTTTCATTGATGGATCAAAGAAACACATTGAACTCATTGGTGATATATCCCTTGATATTGTGGAACTACCATAACACCATATGAATCAGTGAGGAATCTCGGAGTATACTTTGACTCTACCATTGACAATGTCAAATCATGTCCACATCTGTCTGTCCGCTCTCTAACTTTCATCTCAGGAAAACATAGGGAGGGGGATCCGGAACAACATAGACAACTAGACTGTAGACATGCTGTTAGAATCACTCATATAATCACGATTGGATTATTCACCAACTCACTTCTGTATGGCATTTATCCAAGGACATTCAATAAAACTACCAAAAACTACAGACCGGTCGCGCGCTGATTTTTAAAGCAGGGTACCGTGACATACAACCCCACTCATCAACGAATTGCATGGCTACCTGTAAAGGAAAGAATCACATACAAGATTCTTTACTTATTATTTAAATCACTCATGACTAGCACCTGCTTATTTGAGGAATCTCCTCCATTTGTTTAAGAACCATCAGGTGGGCAATCATACTCGTTACCACAAGGACCAAGAACCAGACTTACTTGTAAAGAACTTATGTTATACTGCAGCAGGGGACAAAGCCCTTGCAAAACAGGCACCAACACTTTTTGGAACCACTGCCTCAATCACTCAGAACAATCTCGTAGATCTTCAAGGTTTTAAAGAACAATCTCAAACGTATCTGTATCTAATGTAATGAATTTCACCTTTTTCCCTGTTATTTTGCTTTCTTTCTGCTTTCTGACTGTTAAGCGCTTTGTTCAGTAATGTAAAAAGCGCTATATAAATATAAATGCTGATGTCTGTTATGTATATTTGATTGACATTGGGTGAGTTGCTATACTGAAAGAATGCTTGGCCACCAGCATCTGCCAAAACGTCATGATTTGTATGTTGTAGCTCCCTATATTGCCCATTCTTCATAAACATCTGTGTAAACAACTAGATTTTAAGAAAAATGTATTTGCCAAAATGAAATTTTGTAACATTTTGCACAGGATGTAATCGTGATAAACTAATCCAAACAGTTATTGACACACTATTGCAAATTGTCTCTTTATTTTTAGAAACAAATTTAAGCAGTTGGGCAACACAATTTGACAACTGATATACAAGTAGAAACATGCAAGATCTATATCTCTGCAAAAAATCAGAAAAAATCCATTGCGAGAATATTGCCATATCGGTACAAAGGTGTAAAAATTTTGTGTTATAGCGCCCCCTCTATATGCAAGTCTCCTTAGAAAGATGTGTGAAGAAAAATCATATTGCCCGCAATGATATCTTCAGCAAATTTGCACAGGATGTAGGTAGTTGACTAAATAATCAAAATCAGTTGCCAACAAATGTATGTCGCCGTTGATATAGTTTGTTTTTCTTTGGTTTGTCATAATAAATGAGACCTTCAAATAGCTGTGCAAATCAGTTGTCAAAACTGTGTCACAGTTGATTCTGTTTGTTTTGTTCTGTCATAACAAATGGGATTTTCAAACAGCTGTATCAATTGAACTAACCTGTAAGTCTACAGTCTCCAGATCATGAAGGAGCAGTATAGTTTTCACCATTCTCCTCATGGATATTCAATAAATTGGTATATTTATTCCTTCACAGGTGCAGCTGAGGACTCCAATGAACTCAACCCGGAGATCTGCTGCAAGATTTGTATGGATGCTTCAATAGATTGTGTTCTGTTACATTGTGGCCACATGGTGACATGCTGTAAATGTGGCAGCAGACTGGCTGAATGTCCTATTTGTAGACAAAATGTTGTCAAGGTGGTACATGTCTTCAAGTCATAACCCTGGTGTGACTGGCTGGATATAAATTCAACACAGGCAAGACACACTCAACTCAGCTGAGGGCTATGCCCTTGACACACGTCTACTGTGATCCTGTCACTGTTGAATTCAGGGGTTGGTTGGAAAATTACCCTTAAAGATAAAATAGCCAAAAATTAACCCCTCCTTGGGAAAATATTATTTATGCTTAATTCTCAAAATCCAACCCTCTTTCGGGCATTGAATGACATGCATAGTAGTCTAATGTGATAAGCTACATGATGACCAAGTTTGGTTGGAATAGACACAGACAAATGGTTCTCGAAGCACAGGTGTCACCTGCTTTTGCAATCCCCCTTTCCTTCACTCCTATTATATAACTTGAACAGATGACCTTTGACCTGTGCAAGTGACTCTTGACCTTATCATATGAATGTTCCCATGTTGCATGTATGGCCCCAAGTTTGGTTGCAATTGAACTTCAACTTTTCAAATTATGGCAATTCGATGCTCTCAGCCCATTTTATAACTTGACCTCATATGACCTTTGACCTTGACATGAACCTTGACCTCATTATCATGAATGTTCCAAAGGGGCATCTATGATCCAAGTTCTGTAGCATTTGGACTTTTACTTCCCAAATGAAGCCAATTGGATGTTTGCAGCCCATTTTATAACTTGACCTCATGACCTTTGACCTTGGCATGTGATCCTTGACCTCATGATCATATGAAAGTTCCCAAGTGGCATATATGATCCAGGTTCAGTAGCAATTGGACTGTTACTTATCAAATGAGGCCCATTTTATAACTTGACCTCATATGACCTTTGACCTTCATATGTGACCCATGACCTCATCATATGATGGTTCCTGAGGGGCATCTATGATCCAAGTTCTGTAACAATAGTACTTTTACTACTCAAATTAGGCCAATTTGATGTTTTCAGCTTATTTTTAAAGGTCCATGTCCAATCGCTAATAGCCTCATCCCCAGGAATCCCAGATTTTACCGAAGTGGTCTAAATTTTGGTATCAGAAAGCTAGTATTTTTCTCATTTACCCTGTGAAATCTTGGGGCTAAAGGATGTTCGGTTTGGATGTTATGAGTTAAAACATGCCCTGTTTTGGTCAACCAATATTAATTTTACACATTACTCTATCGGGATTACAAAATCACGTTTTTAGCTCTCGGTGCAAAACTTTACAGATGGGGTTTTGGGATGATGGCCATTCTATAAAGATGAAAATTTATAGACTTAAATTGGGTCATCCCCCTTAAAACTTGACCTCATATGACCTTTGACCTTGGTATGTAACCTTTGAACTCATTATTATGACGGTTCCTGAGAGCATCTATGATCCAAGTTCTGTAGCAATAGTACTTTTACTTCTCAAATGAGGCCATTTTTATGTTTTTGGCCCATTTTAAAACTTGACCTCATATGACCTTTCACCTTGGTATGTAACCCTTGACTTCATTATAATATGGAGGTTCCCAAGGGCCATCTATGACCCAATTTCTGTAGCAATTGGACTTTTCTTGAATGAGAGACTTTCTCCAAAACTTTGACCGTCTGACCATGTTTTCCAAGGTTAGACAGAATGGAGGGCTGGTATGTGTTGATCTTTTGAATATCTTCCCACTCCTATGACTGACCCAGCCCCCACCCTGGCATTGAATGACATAGGTAGTAGTATCATGTGATAAGCTACATGATGGTTGGAATAGCTATCACACATAAGTATTGATCTTTTGAATATTCTCCTCACTCCTATGCCTGATCCAAGACCCCCCCTTAACCTTGGAAAACACGGTCGGACTGGCAGAGGTTCCTACTGGCAGAGGGTCAGACATAATGGAGGGCTGGTATGCACCTCCTGCAATCCTTGCAGGCAACACATAAACAAAGTGTTGATCTTTTGAATATCTTTCCACAACTTTGACTGACATAGCTATTCTACTACATGTATCACACCAAACAAAGTATTGATTTTTTTAATATTCCCCTCACTCCTATGACTAATCCAAGACCCCCTCCCCTAGGTTAGTAGGGCCTAGGGCTTGGCTCCCTACAATATACCTAAGTTGACCTTTTTGTAGACATATATGGCAGACAGAGATCCATCCAGACAGGCATTGCCATTTCATAAGACAGATTTTGCTGCGCAATCCGTCCAAAAAGTGTTAAATCTTGTAAAAAGTGTTACATTTTGTAAAAAAGTGTATTAAGTTTTGTGCAATTATGTGGTCTAAATGATTTTTTTGTAGAGGAATGTGTGTAAGGCAAACTATTTGCAAAGTTTTAGCCTCAAATCATAATGGGTTAATTGATGGAAACTTTTGATCCATTTAGATATTGATGCATAGTAGGGGTATCTTGTTTACCTATCCAAGGATCGGTATGAAGTCAGTATGTTACTTTTCAAGATTTGTGTGAATATATTGCCAGATACTTGCACAAATCCAAACATCTTTTGACCATTTACAAGAGCATTTTTGCGCTCTACAGGCAGTTTTGAGAAATTTATGAGGAAAAAAAATGTATGTGAATTTATTTGAAGAATGAGTCAATTTACACCAGACGAAAAAACCTTGCTGCTTACATTATTCAGCGATGCATTTTATCACTGGTTCAAATGCTTAGACAAACTGTTGGCCCTGTTGGAGAATTTATGTAATATTCGTTTTCGAAGTGAGCTATGATACAGCATTTTATCATGATGAAGCGCCACGCTTGTTCCGCTGAAGGCTAAGCGCATGATAATTTGCCTGTATCATAGCCAATGCTTAACCGGATAATGAATTTATACTTTCTCAATTGAATGTGTATGTTGTACTGTGAGTGGTTGGCATAACTTAGGGGTGTAATGGGAGGAGGTGTGGGTGTCGGAAATGGGAGCGAACGAGTGTGGGAGTGGGGTATGTAAGGTTGTGTGCATGTCGATCTGGATTAGTTTTACAATCCAGTTCATTTTTAGTACATTGCTTACATTATGCTTTCTTAGTACCGTTTTTATTGTTTTTCAGATGTAATGTTGCTGCAATTTAACCATGGTTGGGCTCCAATGCAATTTTGAATAAACCTGAAATGAAATAATTACCAAGTTGTTGCATAACAAGGCTATGTGTATTTTGGGCGATTTCTTTGTTGCTTCCTTTTTAATGCATTTCTAATGCTACTAGTGTCCAAATGATCTGGTCATTTGTGGTTCCGATTTGACAAAAGGACCGCTAACCTATGATGCGTTAGCAGACTTGGATAAGTGGTCAGCAAATAGTCATTTGGCCAAAAATCTAAATTCATCTCAAGTGGCCTCTTATCACCTTTATGCATTGCTTTGCCTATGACCAGTGCCTAAAGGAGGTGTACTATTTTTTTTTTGAACAGGGGCTACAAAGAACTGGATTGTCTGTCACACCTGTTTTATTATATCACAACCACGGTACAATGAATGATGGAAAACAATATTTTACATATTCACTTTTTGTCCACTGTTGATGTAATGCTTGGTAGGTTTTACAGGACCAAAGCTGAAAGAAGTGATTCATTGAAACAACACCAACTAAAGTTGCCCCTTTTTCTTGCTGTTGACAGGGCTAAAATCTCTTTGCACTACTGGGAACGCCGATGTGCAGTACTTAAGATCTTGCAGATATTATTGCTAACAAATCTTGTGATAACAAAATTGGAAATATATTTGATGATAAAGAAACTTTGTTTTAGAACACTGTTTTTGCCATGTTATTGAATTGTTTTACGGGGCAAAAAACCCTAAACGGTAAGAAAACCAAACATCACACGGGTCTTTCATTATTGTCTACTATAGATAAGTTCCAGTGATGGCAATCAACCGAGTTTGCCCATCATGGTATAAAGGCCAACATACCGACATAGTATACTGACACAATGTCTACTCATCCAACTATATCTTCCACCTCTGTTGATCACCAGATTTACAAGGCAATAGCTCTCCACTGTCTGGTAGATGACAAAACCTACCTTCGACCATGGCTGGTATAAATGCTGGACATCTACGGTGCACAGAGATTTTGAGGCACCCAAACATTGTGTTTCCATAATATTAATTTCATATAGATTACACAGTAAATAGATTCTTACCTTGTATTTCGCACAGAATGTCTTAAAAGAGAGAAACAACGGATTGTATTTGCTTATATTTCACTGTAAAACATAGACTGAATTTTGTATTGCTCCTTACGAAATTAGAAATTTCACAATTTTTGTACCAACGAAACATTTCTCAGGTTAATCCTTTTCATGTGCGGGATATTTTTTGATGGAAAGCCTTTACCTCAGGCAAAAAATCAGAACTTTTGATTTTTAGGGACCCCTTATATGTGAAATCTCTCTTGCACCTTTAATATCAATATTACCAAGCTTTGCATGTCATTTTGTACAGGGGTTTTGAGCATGCGGATTTTAAAAATTTCAGGAACACTACAGGTGTGTTTCTATTGAAGATCCTGCATTTTACCGGTAAAACTCTTACTGTGTGTTCAGACACTGTTTTTTCATGATGCCATGGTTTCCCGGATCACTTGGACTCCCAACTTTGAAGGAAACATCCCAGATGGGGGACTATAGCTAGATCAATGCATGCAATTTTTTTATCAATGTATCATTGACCCTGTACAAATTCAATGCTATTTTCCTGCAGCAACACGTGGTTCTGGTTATATTTAAATCAATGTATACTCACAAAGCCTCTTTTAGCAAATTGCCATGGGTGTTTCTGCCAGTGCTCACTTTAAATAACATTTCACATATCTGCCCTACTATATACTTTGATTACCAACCAAAAGGCAGGAATTATTCGGTTATCGTTCCATGCGTAAATGTAAACCAAATGTACTCGACCGTTTTCCACAGAATCGCGCGCTCCACGCATAATATACACCGCGCCTCTTGCGCCTACATTATTCCATATCAGTTCGACTGTTATGGCCCGCCTTTTGGTTGTAATCAAGTAAAGCCATTTTCATGGCCCCTTATAGTTTACCCAACCTTTCATAATCTGCATGCTAAGGCATGATTACATGCTTTAATATAGTGTGTGTGGTGCCTTAACACCCTCAGAGATTGTTTTGTGGAATTCATTTAGTGGGAGATTCAGTATTAGCCCATAAAAAGGCTACTGTTCACCCATTTTGAATACAAATAGAATAACTTATTGAGAAATGTACTACACACTTCAATGATCCGTTGGATTTTGGCTCATCTAAACCATATACATTGCAGCACACAAGATAACTCAACCATCCCTGAAGTTGATGATCATGGATTGGGTTTACTACTATGTTAGTCACTATGTAATTGGCATTCATTCAAACAAAGAATCGGTAGTCGGACTGTAATTAATGCACAGGTCCTGTGCTTTCAAATTTGCACATTGGCAGGGTTGCCAAAGATACTTTGCCCAAATCACGTCGGAAAGTCACCCAAGTCTCATAGCAATCTGTAAAGCCTTCGCAAGTCACCCAACAGCCAGAAGAGGACAAAACATTCAATTTTTTGGCAAAAATATGCATAAATACAATGCGCAATGAAAGCATAGTGTCGCGATACGCAGTGATAGTATTTTTTTGTTTTCACTGTGATACAGGAATTCCCTGGGCTTTTCTGATTTGTTTTCACCGTGGTGAAGCTCTGTGAAATAGGTCCGCAACATTACACCATTGTTCCTGCTATGACATCTGAAGAGCTTAGGGTCACATCTTCTATCCTTATCATAATGCTTACTATCATGCTACTATTCTTAAGTATACTACAAAGCACACACAATGGTGTTCTCTGAAATCACCTATATGTCTACAAAGCTGGTACATTCCAGATTGTCCCTATAGCTGTCCGGATTGGGCTCCCGTCTCACAAAAGACTGTCTGGCATCGACTTTGATAACATATTTGACATTTAAAAAGAATTGAGGCTGATACCTCTTTCATAATGTAGTCAAAAAAAAAATTGATGACTGCACCGTCCTAATATAAATAGAATCTGTTGATGAGAATAGCAGGAATTTACCAACCGTCCTTCGAACAACGATACACACAATCCCTTAGTTTGATGCTTTCAGCCAGTCACAAATTGATGATACGGAAGCTAAATGACTCATTTGTTGCTAATTTCCTTTGTATTCCATTGTCCTCAACAACACTAAATCACCATATCTCAGGAACTGCAAGTCCAGTTCTGTTGGAGATTTCAGCAAAATGAAGACTGAGAAATTGACACATGAAAGCACAATTAAAAACTGAAATTTGATTTTAACCAACAAAATGACTCCTTTGCTCGATCGCATCAAATGTTGCAACCGATTCCCCAGACAGTTTGTTTGTGAGGTAGTAACCCAAAACATCTTCAGAATAAGACCACATTTTAGGTCCACAGTCTGCTTACTATGCTCTGGGCCATAATTTCTTGGACATAACAAACGCGCGCGTTAATCGCTGCGTGTACTGCGTCTACGTGCAACCCGATGGTGCGCCGTTTTGGTGGGGAATCGGGCGTACGTTCTAAATTGTCCAAGAAATTATGAGCCAGAGTATATATGAATCCAATACCTTTGCATGGAATGCACATATTCAAAACATCTAATCAATCCGTATGAAAGAATAGTCGGGCTATGGGTAATTACTCCCGGTAGCCCCTAGGTACTGCTAACTGAAGATAATTGTTTATAAAGTTTTAGATGGCTTGTAAAAAAGATTTAAAAAAAAAATTTACAAAGTGCATCTGTCTGATCCTTAAGGAGGTGGTGATATTATCTGTGTATTTATTATACACCATGGTAACACGCGACTTAACAAATCCTCCTAGTGCCTGGGGAAGTTCACAGGAGTTCACATCCTTTTTCTATCAGGGCATTTTCCCAGGCCAGCTTGCGGACCTTAGCCCTATTCTGGGTGTCCGCAAAAAATGGTGCAATACTTTTCTTTTCAAATCCAATGAAGAAGAGAATTAAAATATTTTTTCACATGCCCAACTATTTCTCGTCTATTGTTCCAGATGTAACAGCTGCATATCACTATAGCTGGAGTTAACATTGAATTCATCAAGATATCATATCAGAAAACTGGTTTTACTACCGCCAATTAAAGGTCCCTGGACAGGCTTTAAACATATATAATACCTCCCAAAACAGTTTTTATTCACGTAGTATTGGTATAATTTAAGATCTGCATGAAGCAGTAATTTGAGAAAAAACTTAGATTTGATAACCAGGCGGTTCTCGAACCCACAATTCTCCTGGTGTGCCGATTCCTTCTTGATGATGAGTTGCAAATGATTAGAAAAGACCACAGTGCACGGTAAGACGTGTTACAAGGTACGGGGTCACAAAGTCACATAGGTCACCCCACCCCTCCCGATGCACCCCTCCCCCTATGCACCCCTCCCCGATGCAACCCTCCCCTCCCTGACCCCCCCCCCCTCGCATCCCCCCTGACCATACCCCGGCACACCGATGTGTGAATGGCCAAGAAGGTGACCTGAGTAACCCAACGTCACATAAGGTCATCAAGGTCACATGAGGTCATCAAGGTCAACATGAGACCCACGTCACATGGGGTAACTAAGGTCACATTGTGTAACAAGGGTCACATGGGGTAACAGGTCCACAGTCCAACCAAGGTACACACCGGTTCCCAGGTCACACAGGGCCCAAAGGTCACATGGGGTACTATGTCACATGGGGTAACAAATGGTCTCACATCAACCAAGGGCACACAGGCACCACGTTCACACAGTCACCAGGTCACAACAGTCACCAAGGTCACACGTCCCCACGGCATATGGGCATCAAGGTCACATGGGGTCACAATGTCACATGGTGTCACCAACGGTCACATGGTGTCACCAATGCACATGGGGTCCCACGGTCACATGGGGTCCCAAGGGCACATGGGTCCCGTCCACATGGGGGTCACCAGGCCACATGAGTCACCACTGTGTCAAAGTCACATGAGTTCACCCGCCCGCCCCTCGCCGACGCAACCCCACCCTTCCTCGCTGGCCCTACACCCACCGCACACCATCCCATCCTGACCCTCCCTCCTGACTCCCCCACCCCACCCCCTCCCCGCACGCACCCCCACCAATCGCCACTACCCCCTCACCCTGCCCCCTCCCCATCACTCCAACCCTGCCTCCTCTCCAACACCCCACCACTGCCCCTCTCCACACCCCCCCCTGGGCGCCCCCTCTCCACCACCCCACCCTGCCCCCTCCCCACCCCACCCTGCCCCCTCCCCAACACCCACCCTGCCCCCTCCCGCGTCCCAGTTTACAATCATTAGACGCCTTACGGAACCCCAAATAACTTGCACACAATCCTTGCTGGAAAAGGGTTATCATTTGACCGTCCAATAAAGCGAATTAAATATTCCCTGATATGCACTAATTGAGCCATAAGCGACCCCTAATATTCTGGTCAAAACCTCCTTTATCACCCTAACCAGTATGAAGTAATCGGCTAAGCGTTTAGCAAGAGAGCATTTTCAAAAAAGAATACAACCGATGTTGAAAAATTGCAAATCAGCTAATTAAACGTACATGAATATGCAAATATGCAAAAAGCTCACTACAACAACGGTCACGATGACCCCGAAGTGGACTCAGCAATTTTAGTGACTTAAAAGCATCTTCTTAGTTCTTTGAAGCTTGACGACAGTTTATAATGTGCGCGTGTACAGACGGTTGTGCATATGTTAACATTCACGCTGCCTAACGCACGAATGCACAACGCCGCGCGCGCCTTTTTGTTCGGTTGTTGTTTGTGTATTTAGGCGTCCGTGTTTAGGGAAGCAAATTGGTATGTGAAGGATCGTTTCTAGGGCCTAAACTTTATTATGTTCAACGAACAATGGCCTAACAACGGAAATCGCTGATGGGATCGCCAACGTCTATATTTTTAAATGCACGGTCGTCACTTCAAACTTGAGTAAGAAAGTTAAGACCAATTATAGAAAATAGCTGTCGGAATATTTTTTTAAATACATGGATTTCAGCCTTGACCAACGTTTTAGTTTCATTTTAAAGTTTGATTAAAATAATCAATTAATACTAGATTTATCAACCCTTTACGCATTACATATTGGCTCAAACAATATTAACCGACATTTACGAACATTTCGGTAAATTCCCTGTTATTGCCAATCTTGCACCAGCGTGTGATTAGAAAAACAGGGTAAAACTTTTCTCCACGGTGACCTTATCTCTGTAAGAGTGAGAAGATTTCTCATGGAAATAAATGTAAGATACATACCTTTGTTGTATTTTCTAGACACAGTACATCGCCTATACCAAAAGCGTGAACTTCTTTAAATTTCACATGGCCTGTCCTGGCGTCGTATCGATCGAGTGGTTTGTTTTTGTTATAGCTGGTACACATGCATTTCGGGGGTGTGCGTCTTTTTACTCTGACGTCACTTCGAGGTCAAAGCCAACTCCAGTATCTTGCGACGTGTTCGCAAAAACAGGAGAAGGCCCTGTCTGATGGGTATATTTATCCCTTTCCCGATGTTCACTTTTAAAAATCTGTGTTGAGATGTGATCAGGATACTGTTGAGGTACGAAATGTAAGAAATTAAGAAAATCTACTCAGCCGTGTCCATGGACCTTTAAGCAGTTAAATAGCCCAAACTCCCTGGGAAACAACGTACACGTACACCATATTTTCTAGTGGTTTTTTTAGATCCCCCCTCTGTAATTGCAGCATGCATACAAGAACTCGACAAATGCAGGCTTTCCATGTTTCCGTAAAAGTCAGATATTATTTGAAGCTGCAGTACTGGAATTTATAACTTTAATTTTTTACTGATGGTAGATAATTTTGGCTTCAGTAATTAAATTTAAACTGAAAATAAGTCAGTTGTTTTTGCCTAAGTGTAAACGGGCAGTGGTGAGTGGTCTTTCTGTGAGTGTACACGTTTAAATGCGTACACATCCTATTACATAGCACACATTTTGGACACCTACCAACATTTATAATGGGTGTTGCTTACTTGCCTTTCCAATGTAATGTCATTGCCTCTTCAATGCATTAAAGATGACTAGGTTTTTAGTACTGAATAGCAAAATTAAACTGGCACGGTATTATTTTGGCAGGCACGGGAGTACAATATTCATATTCTGCATCATAACAAATTTGCGAATGCTTTTCACACGCATACTCTATCATGGAAGAAAAAATTTGCAAATAAAACCTCAGAAAAACCTAAGACTTTTGTCAATTTATCATAAATCACCTCCTGGAAAGATCATTAATTCCCAAGAAAACTAAATTTATATTCCACTATATTTAAAGCGAGGATATATTTTTTTTCTACATGTAACCTTTTTGGGACACCCTGTACTTAACTTCCCATTGGAATAAGGGAATCTTAGCCAAGCTGGGGAAAGCTGCACATATATTTCAATACAGACCCTTATTGATTAGGAAAATTGAGAAATGTCCGAGCATTTTCCTTTCTAACAAAAATACATTACTTAAACACGATTGGAGGTAACATAAGTTATGGATTTTAAAAAAATACAAATTTTACATTAACAGTATTACTATCACAGCCAATCCATTGGCTCTTGTTTACAAGAGGGACGATGACTCAGTTGGACATAGGGTATAAAAATAGCACATCACTTATTTACACACAAAAAATCAACTCTTCAAATATGTAGGACTTAAGGAAAATATAAACTCATGACAGGCATGGAACTATTTTAGTTTCCAAAGTGACTATCATTACCTAATGTGTCACAACATTGTAGTCCACAATTTTATTCACATTTACAAAACAAATTTCTGAACTGTATAGTAAGCTCCTGCAGAAAAAAGTAAATAAGGGGGAACAAAATTGGGGCTTATTACATGGCATTTCTCATTTGGAACTAATTGAGATAAGTGCGTTTGTTAATTTACTCAAATTCTTCTCAAAACACCACCATTTACTGAAATCTTTATGGGTATGGTCCGCAAAAGGCATCATTATTCTAGTCTATTCCTCAACAAACGTCCACTTCCGATTGCAGGTGATGACATGCCCTACAATATAAAGGCCCTACAGATAAGGCACAGCGCATTTTGCATATGCCGTGTTTTAATTGGTCAGGTCAGAAATTGACCAAATCCCATGACTACCATTTAGGAATTTAACCACACTCAAATTTAGTACTCGTATTTCACTTCACTTGTATGAAACATATGCAAAGCTGACAACATGCAGCTATGGTATGCCCTCTCTCTGCCAAGTGCATACCTATCTATGTACTTTGGACTCTCATCAATCATACCATCAAATCATTGCGCAGCATTTTGTCTCATTTCACTCCCAAGAAATAATATACAGTTTATAACCCTCTAATAACGAGATCTCCAAGCCGCATTGCAGATCTTCAAGATCCACTGAGAAAGCCCCATTACACATTGTCCTCGAGGTGAGACATTCTTTGTCAACTAGTGTTGGAGTGAGTCCGGAGCTGTCCGATTCCATCAGTTTCGAGTCAGAGTCCTTCGGGCCCGAGTTTGAGTCCACAAGGTCAAAAATGGGGTACGTGGACGTGGTTGTCTATCGGGTCACACACCTTTATCTATATTCTTTCGTTTACTTTGGACCAGACCATCAGGCCCCATGTACTTAGACTCATACCTTGTGGACTCGGATTTGGGTCCCTATGCTCATACTCTGACTCGGACGCCATTTATGATCGGACTCGGCTCTTTACTCATGAATCCTGGACTAATCCAACACTGTTGTCAACTTCAGGCTTATTAACTTATTCGTATTCCACAACAGAAAACTTAAGGAAATTCTAATCCTAACCCCCAATTTAATTGGAAGGCTGACTGTCTTCCTCTCCCCACTTACAAACCATTATGACAAAATATAGCGATTTCATGTACGTTTATGACTTCTCATCACAACCTCCATCATTGAACCAGTTACATTGTAATAAACTTCTTACTTTTTTTCTATCCATTCCCTGAATGGTCCAAAAAAATGGGACTTGCCCCTCAAGTCTTGGGTTCAACTCTCTCATGACTTCAAGTTTTTCTATACTGAACTGGTTTACTTTAAAAAACATCCTTAAATACAATTTAAATTACATACACAGTTTCGCACAGTTTCCAATTTTTGTAAAAATCCCTGTATAAGGTGGGTGACGATAATGATTGATTTTTTTCATATTTTTCTCTCTTATATGGAAGCCGATCAAGTTACATCTGACTACACGCATTTTGAGTTAAATCGGTCCCACTGTTTTGGATAGTTGGCACAAAGTAGGATGTGGTTGAGACCTATTAGACTCTTTTTTTTCGTACAAATCAAAGAAACATTCTAGGCTGAAATGAGCAAATTTAACCATTTTTGGATGGAGTAAAGTGGGGGAAATGAGGTTGTCTATTGGGTCACCACCTTAAAAATAATTTAAAATTCACTTTGCAATTATCGTCATTACAAACTTGGCAAATAGTGTCAATGCGAATATTACTATACAACAAACACCCTTGTATAAAAGATACCTTGTTTTTTACTGACACATTTCTTTTTGTACATCCATGATATTGATAATTTCCTTGAATTGGCAAGGTTCATTCTGATAAACTAAATTGGTAATTCAACAGTCTCCGCTCTGTCTCTGGGTTTAGAGCGCACTTGGTTCAATAATATGCTAACTAAAAAACCTCAAGGACTTTCAGCTTACCAACCCCGGACAGCCCTGCCAACTAACTTGTCCACAGAACGTGAGAACGTGATTGCACAGCTTCCTGAATTAACACTAGGTGGTGATAGCCCGCCAGACTGTACGAATCGTATGGAACCGTCTCCACAGTATCGCTCACAGTACCTGACCGCATTACCTTGCGCACCTCTCGGTTAATTTTGAATGCTATCCGGACCCGCAGATACGAACTCACAGGTGGTCTCAATGGGTACATTACTTATAGGTCTCATTCATCGATTACGCACCGTCGCTAATTGAATGCTCCTTTAATAGTTTGACAGGTGCTGACTAATGTAGAGTACAGTTGCAGTGTTTCACTTTCGTGCGTTGTGATATAATTTAATGCTCATCTAATTTATGGTACATCCAATTTTTTCTAGAGGTGCCTATCAGAGGGCCCAAGTATGGAAAATAAACAAAATAGATAAAAAAATACGGGGAGGAGACGCGGAAAATGGAATTCTTTTGGATTTCTTCAAAATTTATAGAAATTCTCACTAGAAAGTCTACTTTTGGGTGATGAGATTGTCCTAAAGTTCCAACAAGGAACATTGAAGGAGCGTTAGAACAACTTTTACCAAAACAACTTCTATTTTTCTCCGAAACCTGCACCCCTCCCCCACCCTCCCCCCCCAAAAAATCCTGTGTACGCCTGCCTAACCCAATGTTTCATTGAAACTGGTGCATGCGGGAATCTCTCCCTAGTAAAAAGCATTACGTTAACAAACTGTTCAACGTAAAGAAGGGGAGGATAGAGATATTTCTCCTTAAAACGTTTGCTGACTAATAATCCTAGAGACAGAGACCCGTCGGCCTCAGAGCTCTTTATTTCTCTTTACCTTCCTTCTTTTTCTTCTTTTTACCCATTTTCCTTCTCCTTCCCTTCTCCTTCCCCTAGGCCCAGCAACGAGAAAGCGAAGCGATGGGTGTAGTCGCACCCGATACCACAAAAGGGAATACAAAGGTCCAATTTCTGAGTTTCGATAAAATGTTTACAGATTTGGAGAAATTTGAGAAAAAGTCGACTTGTTGGGTCAGAACTAATGTTTGTGTGGCGGAGTACTTTCCCCGACCCATCGGGGGAGATTGAGAGACGTTTCCGCTACAGATTCGGAGGGTCCCCGACACGGGTTGAAGCAGTTCCAGTGTAATTCGTTCGCTTAGCTTTTTTTTTTCCCCAAAAACCCATCACCGTGAACCCGAGGGAGGGTCTAAGACAGGAGACCAACAAATTTTATTGTTATACGAGTTTCTTCACCTGTTTTGACAAAGCCATTCTACTACTTACTTCTGTGCTTTTTAACCCCCTGAAAACTACCACCTATGAAACAATCTGTGTGATTGGCGCATTACAAGGAGTCTGAGGTAGCCCTCTGAGTACCAAGCAAAATAGTGCGTCTATATCTTGTTAAACCATACCACCATTCTTAACAAGCCTCTGATTTGGCTTAATACATGATTTATTCCCAGTACTAATCAAATTTTAGATTTGATAGATAGACAAGTAGTGCCCGGAGGTTAAACTTGTTGCAACAAATGTGACAGGCATATTTACAAAAATAACTACTAAACTACATTAACAATTACAAGTTTGTTCACCAGAGTCAATTATACGTAGTAAATTCCTGTCTACAACTTTTAAAACCACACAGGACCAGTGAATGGGCCTTGTTATGTACATTATCGCTCTACACATCAAAACAGCATTTTGTTTCCCCCAAAACTTTGGTAAGTGTATGGCATGCTCTCATAATCAAGTAGAGAACATACACTAATTGTACCAAGCATCTTTTATCGCTTAATCCTTATGCGTTAAGTCCAAAGGTGTCTGGCCCTTTCCTGGTGGAAAAAGAATGGTATAACTTCCATATGCTGAATTTTTGCAATAGTTTTTTAATTTTAAAAAAAGAAAAAACCTAAAAAATTAAAAATTTATAATCTTTCCCTGAGATGACTATTGAGCACAACTGTTCAAACAAACACAACTGCTTGGCCGCTTTAAAACTAGCAACCTCCATAAAGCACATCGCTCCAACCAATTTCACGCTAACAAGCCAGGGTAGAGCGGAGTTCAGCTAGCTCCAATCCCTTCTCAATACCCTCCAATGAGCTTGGTTAAAAAGTTCTTTCTGACCCATGGGGGCTGCAATCTGCACACCTATTTCAATGTGGACCCAATGAATACCTACCTGCCCTTTAGTATGGAGGTGACCCCACTCTCTCACTCACTTTGTTCCTGAAGCAAAGGTACAGACAGAGCTATTTTGGCATATATGCAGATTATTTGGATGATTCAGCCCCCTACGACCAAACTGGCTATGTCCACAATGTCCATTTTGAGAATAGACAGTGGAAGTTGGTTATGCTAAATAAAAAATAGAAATCATTATATAAGCAGTACTGAAAAAGTAGTATCTGCCAGGTTTTATGTTTTCAAAGTGAACGTAGCCTACGAGTCGTTACTCCCCTGGATGTCCGAAATGCCCAAATGGACAGAGCCAGCTCTGTTTTAAGGGTTCAAATTTTGATATGGTAACATTTCTGTAGTCATTCGCAAGGCTGCACCTCACAGGGGCATTCTCCAGTTCACACTGATTTGACATTTGTGCATTTATGCAAACATCAAAAATCTTGGCCAAAAACATATTGGTTAATGACCACCTGACTAAGAGATTGATATTGACTGTTCGCAGATGTCTGCTGCTTATAAGCATGTGGTACTGTAAAAAGGGGAAACTTTTTTTGAGGAAATTATCTTTTTTCAAGGAAATTTTCCTTTTTATTAGAGTTTCGCAAATGGGAGAAAACAACCACAACCGGTCCCCCCCCCCCCCCCCCCCCCTCTTACACATTTACTTTTTTTTTAAGTGGGCAGCCACATTGCAAGTATCAAAGTTCTTGAAAGCAAATCTTGTGCACATATGCAAACAAAAACATATTTTGAACTACATCCATCTAACAAAATTCAATCAAAAACAACCATCACAATTATTGATATTTCACACCCACTTTTTTAACCATTTTACACTTTCATGATGAAAACACAGTCAAACTATCATGTCTGAAGATTCACAGACCTTTTCTTGTCCATTTGAACAGTTTTCATCTCAAAATGACAGCACTCAATGAAACCTTTTCTAACTACGCAATGCATCACACTGGTGTGTTTTAAAAATTTTGGACACATTGACTTGCTATTCTGGAACATGAATCCCATACCTTTGTCCCTTATTTTTAAGCAATGGCACCACAATTTTGACACCTGATCTTAGTAGAGACATTCAAGAACCGTAACCCCTGTAAAAACAAAGGTCGTGATTTGTATGTTATAGCACCCTCTATATTCCCATTTTCCAGAGAAATCTATATAAAACTAGATTTTGAAGAAAAATCATATTTTCCCAAAATGAAATTTCTTAAAATTTACACAAGATGTAGTTTGTGTAATAAATATTCTAAGTTGTCAAAATGGTGTCACCATTGATAATATTTGCTTTATCTTGATTCTGTCATAAATGACTTTCAAACAGCTGTGGGAACCAATGGGTTTCATAAGGGAAGTAATAGTCTTATTATGTGACTGAGTTTGGAGGTTGTTTTGTATTATAGTATAATTGGCAAGTGAATAGTTTCACCTCAAAATCCCACTATGTAGAAAAGATTTGGTAACTTATGAATCACACCAGTGTTCGTTCCAAAGGCCCTTATGACCTAGTCCTCATTTGTACATAAAATTCAGAAATAATCTTTATGGTGGAGTTGATTTTCCGACTCGGACGGTTTGTAGTAAGGAAATATTGCTTGATAACATAAATAAATCACTGCCTGTAATGACGGTCTCTCTCTCTCTCTGGGTTGTTATGGTATGAAATTTGGGTGAACCACTTCCATAACAACTTAAGTTAACAAATCCAAAGGTTATCAAAAGCTAACCAATACTAGCCAAAAGTCTCTTGAACAAACTGGAGAATTTCTCTTTACACCTCATGTTCTCTCCTCACTACAGAAATCATTCAGCTTAAAGGTGCATTTCGTGATTCCAGCACCTTCTGTTTTATTTATCGTTCACTAGATATCTTTGAGAAAAGCTTATTCACAAAGTTTGAGTTGATCCCGATCTTGCGGTTACGTGTTATGAGCAGTTGTTTGTTTCCCACGGTCCCACCGGCCACTGTATTGTAATTTCTGTTCGTTTATGGACAGAAAATACAAAATTGCAAATTTCTTACAGATACGACCAAATTTGCACGTAAGATTGCGTACACATGGATTACTAAGGCTAGCGGTTCAGATGATATAAAAATCTCAACTTTTGTGAGGTAAGTCGCGAGGACGAGGTTGTGGATCACGAAATGCCCCTTTAATTTAGACTACCCTGTTACTTGGTAGTAAAAATGTTGCTTTAATTTTGCAAGTAAATTGAAATGTTATGTTTGGAGATTCTGCAATAAAGCATGATGGGAAAGCATGGTCATCTGCTTTGGGTTAAGGTGAGTTCATTCTTTATCGGCAGATGTTGGCTGACACTAGCCTTCTCAACATGCTTTTCATATGTGTATATGTTTATGCATTTGGCACGCAAAGCCTGTTCAAAATAGTAGCATCGGTCGATGTCTGTTAATGAAGTATGAACCTACAATTTTGAGTTTCTATTGGTGTCATTTTCTTTGGAAGAGGGTTCCAAATATTTTAAGGTTATGATTTTTGACATACTAAAGTTGTAACAAATAGGAGGGGCCATTTTATGTTTAAATTTGAGGGTCAATAAACTAAAACTACATGTCTGAAAATAGGCTCATTTTCCATGAGATATAGGAGGGGTCATAAAAAAGGGCATAAGAAATTGGCTAATATTTATAACCCCTGATTGCACCTTAGGTTACAATGGACAATTGTTAATACACAATATTTAAAAAGAATATTAATATTCTACTGTATGAACTAACTCTCTGAATACTCTGCTGTGTCATAAATGATGATTGGTGTAGTGGTAGTTTGATGTAAATTTGTCATGTCAATTGCCAACTCAACTTTTACTTTTTATTCTTTTCAAAAAAAATTGTTTTACAGGAAAATGGAGGCATTATTAGTTTCCAAACAGGATTTATCTACATTGTGACTAATCTAACTGCAAAAATATGATAATTTACACCTACTTAATCAACAAATCCTGTCTGTAAAACCACCCCATAAATAGGTCCCACCTGTACTAGTTCTTAGCAGAGGTTCATCAGCATAATCAATGACAGCTATTCTTTGCAAGACTGTGCCTTGTAGACCCCAACTAACAATTATGATCCCAAACAAGTTCCACAAAACTTAAATGCACTTTCCAGGAAAACCTCAACTTTAAAGGTGCAATGAGAGATTTCAAGTCATCCATATTTTCTGTGGTATGTAGTGATTTCATATAGATTAGACAC
>JAMKCH010050306.1:0-11253 GCA_023653785.1 Ophioderma brevispina
CCCCAAAAACCATAACAAATATAAAGTTGCTCCATGCTAATTTAAAGTTTCATATCTGTGTTTTATAGGTGATGGTAGCTTGTGTAACTCCTAAATACATAACATCAGAATGCTGCAACCGTGAAATCAACCTGGCAGACTAGAGAAAAAGAAACCCATCAGTCTGTGGTATTCAAACCATGTTTACCATGGCCACCTCCTGGAAGGGGCATGGGGCATTATTATGTTACTCTCCTATATGTAGAGTGGCATGGTTGTAGCGTGTCTAACCAATATTTTACGACCATTATTGCAAAAAAAAATCTATTAAATATCTCTACTTAAAAATAGCAGTGGTTTTGGATGTATTTATGGTCCATTGAATGCATGTTAAAATTCAAATTCAGTTTAATGTTAACTTAGACTTCAATCTGATTACACTTGGTATAACAATCATTGGATAGGTGGTTTAAAGGGTCAAAGAGTCAAAATGGGTCAAACCTTGTTGAAAGAGTGGATGAAATGATGAAGATGAGAGGAATGGAAATGGAAAAGAGAGAATGAAAGTGAGGCTTGACTGATACAAACTATCTCTGAAGTTAGTGGTGACCACTTTTTTCATTCTGACCGGGGTCAACCTCTAAATGGTATCAATCTATACATAATTTGGGGGTTTTTAGTACAACTCATCTTAGGGATCACGTTTTACCAAAATGCCAGAGGGTAAACTAATTTAATTTTCATTAATAAGATTGAAAAGAAATCTCAATGTAAATAACATTAATGATGATGAAATCAATCAGCTAAACCTGAATATAGTTTTAAATGGGGAAAAGTTAAATCTTTTCCCATTGGTGATTTTCAAATCCATCCATACAGCTGTTGTAGTACTACTTACTCTGTAATGTGACAAAGACAAACAGACATCTTTAGTGAATGTCAAGCTTTCAAAGATGAACATACTGTGGGATTGCAGTTCAACATTGTTAATCTTTCCAAAACAGCTTCAGTCATGTGCCTTTACCCTCATGTTTGTTTTTGACAAACTACTTAGTTTTCCAGACAGACACAGATGAACATTTTTTATTAATCTTTCCCTGGAGATGGCCAGCGCACAATAGGGTTGGGAAAAAAAAAAAAACAAAAGAAAAAAAACGTGCGCTTGGCGGGGGAACTTTCGAACCAGCGACCTTCATATTATATGCATGACATCTACCAACTAGCTATCAAACCAGGGTTGATAGAGGAGTGATAGATATCATCTATAGGTTAGGTTCGAAAGGTGTCCTTCGCTTCCTAAGCAAGATAGCACCAGAACGGTATATTTCAGATTACGATTTTCTATATTTGTTGAAATTTAACTACTTAACAATATGGTTGTCTATTGTTTTGACATTTAACAAGTAGTTAAATTTCAACAAAATATAAAATCATATATTATAAATATACCGTTCTGATGCGCTATATGATAGGAAAGCGAAGAGGACCACCTTTCAAAACCTAACACCTATAGATGATATCTATCCCTAATCTATCAACCATTGGCTTGATGGCTTAGTTAGTAAGGACATGTAATATGAAGGTATACCGCCAATTTTATGTTGGTATTATAGAGTTTATGATGTATTGAACCCATCACAGAAGGTAAGAAAAAAACTTAATTTGTTCAGATATATGGCTGGTCTATTTGATTGGTTACTCAGATGTATATTAATGTGTATATCATGTAATGAGCCAATCAGAATAAGTAGGAAGGAAAGTGTTAGACCTCTGGGGGTTTAGCAGTTACCAGGGGAGTTTCCGTAAACTGACCAATCTTTTTTTTTTTTTTTTATGACAATTTTTTCTGACACACTTTTGAATAGAAGCTTTTAATGGAATAAACCGTGCTTCTTCTGGGAAGGGTTTCCGAAATTCATAATGTTTGTGCAGAAAAAAAGGTCCAGATGGGCCAAGTTTATCGAAACTCCCAGTGCCAGGGAGGGTTAGGACAATAAGGAGATTCTCCTTTGTCTCCAAAGGGAGCATCAATTCATTCTCTAAGCATGGTGGAGGCCAATGCACATTTAAATAGAACATGATGTTGTTTGCAATTATCCTTTTCCGGTCCAATAAAAGCAGTCTTATTTTGACCTTTTCTCGTGTCGTGATGTTAATCCAAGTGCTTTCTTCTTGTAGCATTTGTTGTGGGCTGCCGCATCTGGCAGGGATACTTTGCATCCGGTGGGGTGTATAGGTGTGGCTGTGTGTTGTGTCACTAAAATGTTGTTATAAATATTTGAATATAGCAAGCCCCAAAGCCGAAAACTGCAAAATTCTAGTTATAATTTTCATACATGTGCATGGTCCAAGGTTTTATTTGATACTGATTCACAAAATGGTATGAATCAATATAGAACTTAAGTGTAGCCTACAGTGCATTTAGCCTTCCTTCAGGTAACATCTCATTTTCCGTTTCCGTATAATTATCCAAACCAGGTGTTGGCGGACATGGTGGTTCTGGTCGTCAAGCCGACATCAAGAGGAAATACCAAGACATAGTTGCTCAAATCAACCAGTACATCAATCCAGTCACGCCCAAGCTTGTGCTGCAAGGCAACACCAACAAACCTGGCAAAGCCCCATCAGAATCCAACTCAACAGCGCCATCTAGTGCTACGAGGTCGCACAATTCCCCTGAGGTAGCGGGACAAGAGACTGGTGAGAATGGAGATGAAGCAAGAGTAGCCCCACGGGCTGCAGTTACCAAATGTGCTGTCTGTATACTACTTTGATTGTGACAGTGTGTTAGCATGCAAAATTATTTTTAAGGAGGTTCATCAAAGTTTTTGCAATCTACTATCCTTTCATTTTCAGAGGGAAATAAATTTGATGTGAAAATGTTTTCTACTTACCAAAGTCACAATTTTGTCATAGACTGTTTGGGTGCACATGGAAAACCCTTCATTATTTGATACAAGCATATTCTAAATTCCTAAATAATAAATAGGGTTAGGGCCATTTCAAAAAGTTTGGGTCCTGGTAGTGAACCCTGGTAGGCCATCTAGTACTCTTATTATTTTATCTAGATATACATTTGTTTTCCATACCTGTCACAAATGAAATACCTGTTTACTGATCACACATTCAAAGGGAAGATTCGTTGGAAGTTACTTTAGATTTTGCAGGTTTTTGGTAATGATTGCCAAACCATAGGTACTGTACACTTTTAAAACTGTGAACCCTATGTAATATGTCACTTTTCATACATTTTCTAATCAAAGTATATTTTCAAACAATGATATTCATTCCAAACATGTTTATAATTCTAGAAAACTGGATTACATGATATACCTATAGATGGACCTGACATACATGGTGCTGAGATTTCATACATACCAGTGTAGTACTTAATGTGTGCTATTTTGAGGTTCTAATTTATTCAGAAAATTTATATCAATGATGTTGGGACCATTTATATTCATGTTCTTGTATTCACTGTATTTTTATTTTTTGTCATTTTTAATTTTTTGTAGAGGCATTATTCAATCACTAATTATTTCTCATGTGTATTTTTATATGGTTCATCATGGTTGAAGTTTTAGTGGTTTGCTGTTTGACTAAAATTTGACCCAATTTCTTTCAAACTTTATCCCAAGTTTTCATAATCTTGGTGAAATTGTCACATTCTTACTATTAGTTTGATAGCAGAACCTTTATGTAGTTCTTGCATTGGCCATAAAGCATGTCAAATGCAGAGGGCAAGATGCATTGCAGGTTAATTCAGCTTGAATTTGACCATAAACCAAGTTGAGTTTACAGTCGGTCAATGGATAGTCTGATTGTACTGAGCTAAAGGACAATGGGATCCATTTTGTCCAGAGTTGGAAGATCAAACCACTAATCTGTGTTATGGGTCAGAACCAAAGGTAGGGCCAGACGATGGTGGCTAAGCCTCATTCAATACAGCAACTCATCCAAACTGCAAACTATAAACCTAATTGGGCGTGCTTTGTGGTGGGTCAATCACAAGTTTTCCCTTGGCCCATATATGATCTCGTTTTCATCCGTTATTCATATATATTTAAAAAATAACCTTTACAGTGGAGTTGATTCTTCAGCGCCAATGGTTTTGGAATAAGAAAATATTTCTTGTCGGCATATTCAGAATTTTTGTCAAGATTTCATTTTTATGTGGTAAATCAACATCTAAATTTTGGATTTGGCCGCCACCAAATGGGTAAGGCTCTGTGATTGGCATAATGCATTGGGTCAACAGTATTCCTCCAATAATTGTGTATTCACTTAATTGAACAGTTGTAAGGCTAAAATTAGTGTTGTATACATTTTGTACTTAAATCAGACTTGTTCTCTATTTGAGGTTCAAAATCTGTTTTCACCACCAGGGTTTTGAGCCTAATTCATGCTGCGTTCTACTGATCCTGGGTCCTTTTGTTATTCCTTTGGGTTGTTTATTTCATCTTTATCCTGGTTCCACATTCAGGAGGGAAATTTAAGTATTCCCTCTGTGGCCCTTAAAAAGCATGCCATTTCCCTCATAAATTCTTATTGCAAGGTAATTGCTATTTGTCTCAGTCTGCTTAAGGTAGTGTTTTCATTATTTTAGGCATGGAAATTGCTATAGTGACTTAAAGTCACTGTCCAATTGTTAAACTACCATGCTCAAGTGTGATTATGCCATCCCTATGGTGAATCAGATAAGAGAGCATGTATGGCCTAACATGTGGTGTAATGTGTGAGGAGACATGTGTCATAAGGATAGAGGCAAGACTTATGATGATATAAGATGACTGTAAATCATGAGTGAGAGCCCACTGTGGTCAATGTGTTTTGTGTCCTTGGAACAAATACTTAATCTCAATTACCTCATCAACCCAAGCAAAATCTGGGGGAGCTGTTATGGGAGACATATATTGCTGAAAGGCATGTGCTCATGGCCAGCTGCCACCTAGATGACGCGAATGGAGTGACAATTTCTGACAGCAGTGTGTATGATATAGCTTGATCTAGGCAAAGGTGCTATACAAATATCACTCTTTATTATTGTGTCGTCTGCAAGGAATGCAGAAGGCACATAAAGATTACTCTGGTTGTATGTCTGTGTGTGCGTCTGTGGTCAAAATGTTAACCCCTTAATATAGTGCATGCCGTGTGAGTTCCATAAGGCGAGCACTATGTTGTAACTTGGTGGCAGGAGGGGGCGGGTGGGGTGACAGGTGGTGACCTATTGACCTTGGTGACCTCAACCTCATGTGACCTTTGTCCCATTCACAAAACCATGATGGCAGACGGACACTCGATGTATTTAGTGTTAAAACAAAAAAAACACCCAAAGGCACCACCTCTTTCACACAGATAACATGGTGTGCCCATCATCATCCAACCTGTACCAATTTGACACCACTGTACTATGTTCCAACATGAAACGGGATGCCTGAAATACAGTGATTGTCTTTTGTGTTTGTTTGTTACAACTCACCTACCAGGCTACATCATGGTAGTGTTTTATTGAAGGAGCACACTACTTATTGATAATATCATTTTTTCTCCTACTCCCAAATTGTGGTCAATATTCAAATATGCAAACCTTTCCTCAGCTACTTTTATTATGTTCATCTGCAAGAGGGCACATGGCATGCTGTGGTGTTGTGAGTCTGTGTGTGGGGCTGTGGTAAAAGATGTTTTGACCCGAACATAACTCCTGCTCTTTCCACAAAAGTCCAATTTGGTCCCATGGTCAATAAGAGGTCATTTGAGGTTATTAGAGGTCATGTCAAAAATGGTCAATGCTGATGTAACTATATGTGTGGATCAATTTTCATGGACACTTGGATACATGCGTCTTGATAGTGTCATCATGGGAACTTGTGACCTCGTGACCTTGTCCACATTCCCAACGCGACAGCAAAAGGACACATGCAATCCGGTGATGTGTAAAACATCAATTCATTTAATTCGCGTTGGTATTTTTCTTGTTATAGTAACTAATTAGTTACATAAAAATTATTAAATGGTAATAATTAATAAGGATTATATTTAAAGCCTTTAACCGAGAGTGTGATGATTCGGATTTTGACTGACGTACTGTAATGAGTTGCAAATGTATAATGTTAGGCTGTACAGCACTTCCTGTCAGGCCAAGATTATGTGTAAAGTACAAAATTCCATAATTTAGTGATTTATTTTAGTGCCTGAAGTTTTAGGGATAATTATAAAATGAATTTTGTAATAAAAACTGTTACATATTGTATTCATAGTGTAGCATAATTATTTTTAAGTGTGAAGAAAATGGTACTTTCAGTCAATATTAACACTGTAGGGAGATTTTAGGAAGCCAGTTTTTTTATCAGAAGTGGTGACTCGTGAATGGATTGTACATATGTAAAGTTTAAATTAATATTTTTTATGTTAATCAGAATTGGCACTTATACATGTATTTCAATGTTCTTTTTTTTCAATTTTTATTGAAAGAAATGCATTTAATTGAAAATGCGCATGTACCAATCTGGGTGTGGAGCATCCCATATTAAGACCTTGGGGGGGGGGGAACTACAAGACCATTTGGGCCCGTATTCCAAAAAAGGTTGTTAAGATAAGCTATGGTTATATGATAGAATAAACAGTATCGCTTAAGTAAATGAAATTCCAGAAAGGGTTTTAAAGTTAAGCGCAATTTTTTAACTCCGCAAAAAAATGCATCAAAATTTAAATTATACGGTACGGGCTAGTTCAAGAAGTGTTTTAATTTAATGGCGCGTTTTGCAGTGCATTGCCCATTGCACGTTCAAGGGACAAAGCAAGGGGTGCTTAGTCATTCTCGCCCATTGGTGTATCACCTTAAACACTACGGAAAGCAATGATTTACACTGTGTGATGTCAACCATCAAAATACAATAGGGCCATTTATACATCAGGTAGCGTCTTAAAGTAATGCCGATATTTATTAAACGCATTTGCGTAACGCCATTTAAATACTGCGACTTTAAGCTAAAATAGCGTTTAGTTAAATAAAGTTTC
This sequence comes from Ophioderma brevispina, assembly GCA_023653785.1. Taxonomy (NCBI): domain Eukaryota; kingdom Metazoa; phylum Echinodermata; class Ophiuroidea; order Amphilepidida; family Ophiodermatidae; genus Ophioderma; species Ophioderma brevispina. The sequence continues at coordinate 6,997 of JAMKCH010050306.1, forward strand.
TGTCATACGGGGGACCTTAAAGTTAAAAGTTTTTTTAATCAAATGTAGTTAATACCTTGGGGAAAAACGGTATTAGGCCATAGACGCATGTTTATTGGTAGGTGAGCAATGGTGTTAAAGTTTCATGAAGGTGACCACAAGCACGCCCATGACATGTCAATATCAATGATTGTTCCTACATATTCCCTGTAAAGACACTATCAGTTGATTTACCCGAAAAAGTATCAAAATATACGGGAACAGCTTAAAAGTCTGATAGAATTCTCAGAACATTATTTTTTTGACCTGTAAAATTGTTAAAAAAAAGGAAGAAAAGAAATATCAGTATTCAAAGATATAATCCCCATTCAATTACGTGTTGTAGTAAGTGTCCGTACGGACAGTTAATGACTAAAAGAACTGATTCTGTCCTTAATTAGGCTGCTTTGGTCTTATTACCTGCAGGTTATGTTAGGATACTTACTTGATAGAGAAACATACAAAAATTTTTTTTTTACTGATTTTATTTTCGGATTACACAAAGGATGTTATATAGACTGGATAACCAGTTCATTATGTGCAGGGTCAATGTAGGGCACGACCTGTTGGCTTTGGCACATTTACAATTACAATATTGACATTTGTAATGTAGGCTATAAATATTGTAGTTGATTGTGTGACTTGAGTTGAGGGGTGCAATGATTATGTGAGCATGCTAACAAGATGACTTGGAATTTCCGAGCAGCAAAGTATCATGGGTAGGCGCATTTTCCACCTGTGCACAAGATATCGCCAAGGGACGTGAAACTTTCAGCCCACCCCACTTGTCCATTCTGATTCTGTGTTATCGACAATGACACCCTTTGTTGCTAATTTTCCTCAGATGATATAGAGTATGTGGTGGACTAACCAGTGACACTTTGTAAATTTGAAAGTACCCCCAAAAAAATGACAAGAGGGTGGATGTCGACATTTCAATGTTGAACTCAATAATAAAGAGATGGTTGGGCCTCGTTGGTCCAGATATTGTAATGGGTTGCATTTTTTTCGGGGGGGAGGGGGCTTCCTATCTTATGACAGAATTACACCAGCTTGGTTTGCACAGAAATCCGTATGATATATTGTGTAGATAATTCATGCAAAATTAGTAATAAAATTAACCAAAGGAAAAAGTGCAAAAGTAATGTGGTACTTGTTTCTTTGTAAGTGAAAGGGATATTGATAAGCCGTGATGATTGAGATTTGAAACAATTTACCCAACGTGGTTCAAAGTAGCACTAGGGTATCCCCAGTAACACCTATAATGACATTAATGCCACTGAATTGCCACCAATGATGTTGCGACGGATGCAATTTCAACACTGAACACATTCAACTGCGTGGTGAAAGTTTTTTTGGTAAAATTAAAAAAAAAAATTCAAACGTTTATGTTAAAATAGATCATCAAGTCAAGGACGCCAGGTAATTGTGAAGCGGGGTGACGGGCCTAGGATGCTGTGAACTCTCTTAGGGTATATTTGCTCAGGTTTTTAAAGATCAAATAGAAAAGGTGGCCTTTTGTACAATGTATTTGACAACTCTAAGTCATAAATGTGTAATGTTAATATTAATCTGTGCAGGTTTAAATACACTGCTGTTGTGTATATATAGTATTATATTTTACGTTATATGTGGTGATGTGATTCTCAAAGTTTATTGTTTAGAAAATTTTAGTTGTCCATATTCAAATAGTACTGTCATATTGTGTACACATTCTATGCTTGCCACCATGTACTTAAAATGTGATGGTTACAATGTCGTATAGTGAACTTTTGGTGTCATTTTAAGTATTATCTAGCAAATCATTAAGAATGGCCTACTGGTGCAAGAGATTGATTCTATGTGAAATACTCTTGTTTCTGTATATTTGTTAAATAGACAAGACCTGTGCTAATCAGTTTCCTTGTGTGCTATAAACATATTATAAGTTGTACAAACACTTTTTGGCTTGATAAGAAGAAAAATTTTTTTTAAGATAAATTTGCCATATGGCAAGTTTCATTGTATTATGTGATGGGGATGGGAGGGAACGGGTTGTGTAGGTATCTTCATTCGCCTTTCACCAATGAGGTCCGGCAGGTTAGATCCCGGTTGGGGCTAGTCAAGTGCTTATGGGAATTGGTTTCTAGATCCATACTCTTTCCCGCCCAGGTTTCTCCGGGACTCGTTCCTCCTGCTTCTAAAATCGAGGCTTCTTGGCCAAAATCTGGTTCTGTATTATGGTTTCTCTGAAGTGCTGAGCGCCTTTCATGGCTGCCGCAACAGCGCCTTGAGGCAAGTTTACGTGGATATGTCACCCGTTAAAAAATACACTTCATTATTATTATTTATGTATTATTATTATGAATGTGGTATTATACACAGCTTGATAAACAGTGTCAAAAATGTGTTATTATTTGCTGAAGCTTCTAATGAGACCTATTGTAGCGTCCCTTGTTACATTCTTTGCAAGATGTTATCTCATTTCCATCTTTATTCTTCAGGTAGGGATACTACACTTATAATACTTGTGACATTTTATGCCAGGATATGCACCTTTATGACATTTGGTTTTTTCTTTTTCATGGCCATTGCCAAATTACCTTTACTAGCCCCTAGCCCAAAGCAATCACCTTTACTTTTCACTGCTTACATCTACACCCAACTAATTTTGCACATTCCAATACTTCACAGACGCATAGCTGGGGCATCCCACTTGCATCACCCAGATGTTGCAGATAAGTCTGGATTGAATTGTATGTCCATACTGAGAGGGCATTTGAATCAATCCCAGATCCATGGCAATGTGCCTATACTTTTGCTAAAACCATGGCCGTATTAGGGATAAAAAGTGTTCAAGTTTGAAGATCCCCAAGGCATTTGTGCTCATGCTAAAATTTGCAAGAGTTTTTTCCCGGTGTTAGGATTAGGTTTTTTGTGGGACCTTATTGAAGTAAAATTTCCCAAAACTGGTGCATTGTGGGATATACCCAATACACCTTCTGGTACATGTACATACTCAAGCATGATGCAGATACATTTGTACAAAAGAATAGGAAAAGTTGGATGCCCTCAGTAATGGCATTGATTCTGACCATCACTTGGTAAGATTAGTGTATACCGAAAAGTTAATGTCAGAAACAAAATGTGCTTTTGGACAACTACTTGACAGCAATTCATTTTATTGACTTTAAATTCTCTACCTCTCACAGTCACAAATTAAATCCAGGGCTCTACTGAATGCACAACCTACTGATTACAAGACCATTGCCAACAACAGTATGCTAAACAATCAGAGGGACAAGTCATTCATTTATTAGTAGAATTACATGCAATACTTTCATATTACAGTAAAGCACTTTCTTTATTTAGGTGTTACTTAAACCTCGGCACATGCCTATGTTATGTGCAGCGTCTTTTACACTTGAAAAGTGTACAGAAAAAAGAGCTTGTAAAGGGGTTTAAAACCACCTATCTAATGATTCATAACACACTTTCTAATCCACTACACTACACAAGGGTCTTGTACATTAACACTTATAGCTTTATAGAATAAGCTTCTGTATGTGACCATGTTATATGCAAGGAGTTTGGTGTATGATCTAATACACAAGAAGACCCTTATATACATTTTATTTGCTCTATGCTGGGTGCTTCTAACCTCTCAGGATTCCACACAGTGGTTTGAGTTTGTCCAATTTTTTGAGGGCATTATGGCAACATGATTCATGTATGTGTGTGTGTGAACAACCATGAGTAATATAATCCAAGGTTGAATGTTGCATAAAACTATGCCTTTGTAAACTGTAGTTAACAGTGATTTAGCAGAGACAAGCAAATCAATGGCAGATCCAGGATTTGAAAAATGTCAAAATTACCGGGGGGGGGGGGGGGGGAAAGGCTGTAAATGGTCCAAAATAGCTCAAAATGGGCTGATTTTGCAAGAAATTGCAGAATTACCGGGAGGCGCGTGCCCCCTCCGCCCTGGATCCGCGCCTGCAAATCCTGGACAGTCAACCAATCTATAAATCCTTATTAGTTGCAGTGGCTTTTATGCAACACACAACCTTGAATTATGTGGTATTAACTGCCAGCCCAGATCCCAAAAGCCAAAAAGAGAGACATTGGAAATATAGTTTGTTCCCTCTCTGACCCGTCAGATTTGGCAAGAATCCATAACGCTATTTAGGGTCGCTTTTTGCCCATATTTGTTGTGCATACTGTGTACACTTGATTGAAAATTTGTAACTTTTTAGTAGA